>PVHX01015256.1:14296-47560 GCA_004024805.1 Geosciurus inauris
CTACCACTGAGCCACAATCCCAGCCCCTTGCTTTTTATTGCTGTGCAGTATTCTGTTGAATTATTATGGAAAATTTACTCATGCATTTTTCTTTTGATAGACACTTGGATTTTTGCAAGTTTTTGGCTACCAGAAGTAGACTATCAACGTTGGTGAACAGGCTTTTGTATAGACATGTGTTTTCGTTCTCTTGGGTGTAAACACACAGGGTTGGGAGTGCCAGACTGCACAGGAGGGATCAAACTGTCCACCTGTTTTCCAAAGTGGCTGAACCATTGGATGTTCTTTCCAGCAATAGATTCACTAGCATTTAAAGTTGTCATGATTTTCTTTCCTTTTTGTGTGGTGCTGGAAATTGAACCCAGGGCCTTGTGCATGTAAGACAAGTACTCTACCAACTGAGCTGTATCCCCAGCTCCTGTCATGATTTTTTTGGGGGGTGGTACTGGAGATTGAACTCAGGGACACTCAACCACTGAACCACATCCTCAGCCCTACTTTTTGTTTTATGTAGAGTCAGAGTCTCACTGAGTTGTTTAGTGTCTCGCCATTGCCGAGGCTGGCTTTGAACTCGCAATTCTCCTGTCTCAGTCTCCCAAAGTGCTGGGATTGCAGGCGTGCACCACTGTGCCCGGCTCAAATATCTTCTTTTCTGAAAGGTCTTCTTTGTTTGTTTGGTGGGGAGAGTTTGTTTATTTGGTGCTATGGATTGAACCCAGAGTGGCTTCATCATTGAGTCACATCCCCATCCCTATTTACATTTTACTTTGAGACAGGGTCTCACTAAGTTGCTCAGGGTCTTACTAAATTGCTGAGCATGGCCTCAAACTTGTGATCCTCCTGCCTCAGCCTCCTGAGTCACTGGGATTACAGGTTGTGTGCCACTGCACCAGGTTGAAAGGTGCTTTCAAATCTTTCATTCATTAAAAATGTCTTTATTGTCTGGTTGTAGTGGTGCCTGCTTGTAATCCCAGGGACTCGGGAGGCTGACGCAGGAGGATCAAAAGTTCAAAGCTAGCCTCAGCAACTTGGAAAGGCCCAAAGTGACTTAACAAGACCCTTCTCAAAATAAAAAATTAAATTAAAAAAGGGCTCAGGATGTGGCTTAGTGTTAAACATCCCTGGATTTAATCCCTGGTACCAAACAAAAAAGTCTTGTGTTAAAATATATATCCCATAAGATTTTCTGTCCTAGTTATTTTTATTTTAGTTTATTTTTTTGAGGAGGAGGAAAAGTTTACTTGAGTGCTCATGGTTTCAGAGGTCTTAGTCCATAGAAGGCTGGAAGTGAGGGGCTCGAGGTGGGACAGGACATGATGATGGAAGAGTGGTGGAGGGAAGCAGCTCATATCATGGTGATCAGAAAGCAAAGAGAGCTGTCCCAGCCAGTTTTAAATGTACAGTTTGGTTTTTTGCCTTTTTTGGGGGCATGGGGGGCAGTAACTGGGAATTGAATTCAGGGACACTCGACCACTGAGCCACATCCCCAGCCCTATTTTGTGTTTTATGTAGAGACAGAGTCTCACTGAGTTGCTTAGCGCCTCGCCCTTGCTGAGGCTGGCTTTGAACTTGTGATCCTCCTGCTTCAGCCTCCCAAGCCACTGGGATTACAGGTATGTGCCACTGTGCCCAGCGAAGTCCTTTTTTATGCTGAGGCTGGCTTTGAACTCACGATTCTCCTGTCCCAGCCTCCCAAAGTGCTGGGATTACAAGCGTGAGCCACCGCGCCCGGCTCCTTGATTTTATTTATTTTTACGTGGTGCTGAGGGTAGAACCCTGTGCCTCACACATGCCAGGCAAGCTTTCTTCCACTGAGCCACAACCCCAGCCCAATTTATTAATTTTTATTTTTTTTTAATTAATGGACACAATGTCTTTATTTTATTGCTTTATATGTGGTGCTGAGGATCGAACCCAGGGCCTCACGCATGCGAGGCAAGCGCTCTACCGCTGAGCTACAATCCCAGCCCCCAATTTATTAATTTTTAAATGACCCATGCTTAAGAGATCTTTGCCTATATCAAGCCACAAGAATTTTTTCCTTTAGAATTTTTTTAGTTTTGGTCAGATGTGGTGGCCTATAATCCCAGTGGCTCAGGAGGCTGAGGCAAGAGGATTGAGAGTTCAAAGCCAGCCTCAGCAATTTAGTAAGGCCCTAAGCAACCCAGAGAGACCCTGTTTCTAAATAAAATACAAAAAAAGGGGCTAGAGATGTGGCTCAGGAGTTATGTGCCCATGGGTTCAATTCCCAGTACCAAAAAGAGGCAGGGGAGCAACACACACTAAGTGACCCCTTACCCATGAGTCCTGCTCTTTAGATAATCTTTTCCTCTTCAGTGTGGGCAGGACCTGTGACTTGTTCCAGCCAGTAGAACAGGGGGATGATGGGTGTCGCTCCTGTGACCATGTTTAGCAGTCTAGGTTTCGCTGGTTACACGTCTGGTGCCATTGCACATGTTCCTCAGGTCCCAGTATTTCTGGCGAATTGGCAGCTGGACTCAGGGGATTATCACATTTGGGGCGAATCCCTTCAGCAATACATCAGGTAGTGGTATGTCTTCCCTCAGGAGGTACTTAATTTCTGGCTGTTTCTCTTTTGCGTAGCAGTGGTCAATGCCATACACCAGTCAATTCCCTGAAGGCATCCCAATGATGATTTCCAGCCAGGCTGTGGTGGCACTGAGACAGGAGGGTCGCGAGTTCAAAGCCAGCCTCAGCAACAGCGAGGCGCTAAGCAACTCAGTGAGACCCTGTCTCTACATAAAACACAAAATAGGGCTGGGGATGTGGCTCAGTGGTCAAGTGCCCCTGAGTTCGATCCCCGGTACCCCCCCAAAATGATGATATCCAACCATTGTTTCTTTTTTATTTATTCGTTGTTATACTTTTGTAACAAACTGCCTTATCTCATCTATATTTAAACACACACACACTCACACACACACACATATATATTTAAAGCAGGATAAATGCTTTATTCATTTTTTAAAAAATTTTACCAGACTTCAAGATTAATAAATTCTTGGCAATTATCTTTTAATAGTATTATGAACCCATAGATTTAAATCTATTTGATTGATTTAAATCCATTGTAATTCTTATCCTTATTAAGCCCCCATGTTCCAGCTAGAGCCTCTTCAGTCTGCCTTCTGAGTCCCTTTGACGTGATCCTGTTAGTCCTCAGGAGCTCTCTCACCAGCTGGTTGGTTCGTCTCATCTTGCATCTTGTACTTCCCTGTTCTAGACTTGAAATGAGGCATTTCTCCAGAAACCGGATCTCTTTCCATGGGAAATGATATTTTGACACCACAATTCAACATCTAGGATACTTGCAGTTATTGGGTTGGTTACTGTTTCTAACCAATCAATCAGTCAATCTCTCTCTGTCTCGTAGTTGTAGATGGACAGCATGCTTTTATTTTATTTTATTTATTTGGTACCGGGGATTTATTTGGTACTGTTGCTGAGGCTGGCTTTGAACTCACGATTCTTCTGTCTCAGCCTCCCAATGTACTGGGATGACAGGCATGCGCCACCACGCCTGGCATATTTTAAAATTTTTGTATGTGGTGCTAAGGATCAAACCCAATGCCTCCACGTGCCAGGCAAGGGCTTTGACACTGAGACCCAGCCCCAGCCCCTGTTTCGAATCTTTTGGTACTAGAAAATCTTTGTGAATTCATCTGATATGAGGAAGAAAGGAAGGGTTAGAGACAAGAGACAATAAATTAGTCATGGTCAGTCCCACTTGTTTTAGGCCCTCTTCCTGTCTTTTCTTCCTTTCTTCCTTCCTTCCTTCCTTCCTTCCTTCCTTCCTTCCTTCCTTCCTTCCTTTCGTTCTTTTTCTTTCTTTCTCTTTCTTTCTTCCTCCCTCCCTTCCTTCCTTCCTTCCTTCCTTCCTTCCTTCCTTCCTTCCTTCCTTCCTTCCTTCCTTCCTTCCTTTTTTTCTTTTGATACTGGGGATTAAACTCAGGGGTACTTTACTGTTGAGCTACATCCCCAGTTCTTTTCAAAAAAAAATTTTTTTGAACAGGGTCTCGCTGAGTTGCTTAAGGTCTAAATTGCTGAGGCTGGCCTTGAACTTGTGATCCTCCTGCCTTAGCCTCCCAGGTCCCTGGGATTACAGGTGTGCACCACGTGTGGCTCCATCCTTCATTTCTGTTGTCCCTATTCTACTCCAAATTTTATGCCACACCCAGCAGTGTCTCCCTAGTGTGGATCCTGACCCAGTGGAGCAGGTGGCATTGCCATGTCTATTTTCAGAGCACCATAAGCTCCACAGACCTCTCTAGACCCTTTAGCCCTCACTCTTGGTCTCCCCAGTTTCAGCAGTTCTTTTTTTTTTTAATATATTTTTTAGTTGTAGATGGACACAATATCTTTATTTTTTTTTATTTTATGTGGTGCTGAGGATCGAACCCAGTGCCTCACGCATGTGAGGCAAGCGCTCTACCACTGAGCCACAATCCCAGCCCCTTAGCAGTTCTTAAATTGGCTCCTACCTTCCTGTGGATATCTGCTGCCTGTTTGAGATCCCTCTGTCTTCCTGTCCACTGGATGCTGACCCATGGCTTCCCTCTGCGTATTCCCCCACAGAGGCATGTCTTGTGACTGTCAGTAGTTTGTCCTCACACACTTGGATTATAGGCCTCGCGGGTTGCTGGGTGTGTGATAAACCTTATCTGTGGTTTTTGGTGACCCTAAGGTCACTCACTGAGCTGGTGGAGGGGCTAAGGCCACTCCCTTCCTACACAGTGACAAGTTTTTCAGTAGCTTGAGCTTCCTTAAAGCATAGAGGTGGCTTCCCCAGAGAGAACAGAAGCAGAAGCCACTAAGCCTCCTAAATATCGAAGAGAAGCTGGGTGTGGTGGCGCACACATGTAATCCCAGCACTTTGGGAGGCTCAGACTGAGAATTATCAGTTCAAAGCCAGCCTCAGCAAGGGTGAGGCGCTAAGCAACTCAGTGAGACCCTGTCTCTAAATAAAACACAAAATAGGGCTGGGGATGTGGCTCAGTGGTTGAGAACTCCAGAGTTCAAGCCCCAGTACCAAAAAAAAAAAAAAAAAGGTCGAAGAGGAAGGGTCAGGTGTCACTCCTGAGGCCTTCTGTTGGCCAAAGTGTCACAAGGCCTGCCCAGATTCTGGGAGAGAGGAAACAGACGCCAGCCCCTGGTGAGAGGAGCGACAGGTACAGACCGGGGGTGGGGGTGGAGGTGGCATACCTCCAGAGATTCCAGCTCAGGCTGGCCCCCTCAGTGCTCTTGCAGGTGCCATCCCCAGCCCTGGGCTAACCGAGGGCTGCACCCGTCACAGTCACTTAGGGGTGGGTGGGGAGAGAGAAGAGTCTTGGGGTTCCGCCTCCACCCACATGTGCAGTACCCACCCTGGGCTCTGGGCACATGAGGCGCTGTGTGGTCCAGCACCCGAGGAAAGGAATTAGCTCCCATCTTTGCTCCCCACCCCATCACTCCCAGGCCCTCTGAGGGCGGGCAGGACATTCGGCCCTGCCAGTGGTAAGTCAAGCTGGGAGCTCTGCCAGGGAGGGCCAGATGGAGCAGGGAGAAAGCACAAACCAGCCCTCCTGGCGGGGCCATAAATAACGCTCCTGGGTGTGCCTCGGCTCTGCAGGCTCATGGCACGGCCCCCTCATCTCGGCCCGGAAGCCTTCATCTGCCTGGCACAGCAGCTCCCTGCAGCCTGCAGGGCCAGGACAGCTGAGGAGGAAGGCAGATCATCTGATGTGTCAGGGTCACTCCAAAAGCCATTCTTTCGTTTCCACCTTGCTGCTCTTCCCTGAGTGGCGCTGAGCCTCCCAGCCGCTGCTGGCTCTGCCTGGGGCCTTGACATTCTGATGGACTAAAGGGCAGGACATACTCCTCTCTGATGCCTCAGCTTTTTTTCTGGGTTGATGGGAGCGCCAGGCAGGCTGATGCCATATGGCAGTTCCCCTTCCCCAGCCACAGACTGCAAATTGGAGGGCAGGCTCCAAGCCCCGCTCCAGCTGTCTTCTGTGCATGGCTTTCTCCCTTCAAGGGGAAGATTTGATTTTCTGCCTCTGGACAGGTTCCACAGGCAGTCCCTTTCGTTGTTGGGAAGTAGAGACAGAGCTCTGAGTTCTGCCTCTCGGGCTCCGAGGATGCGAAGATGAGTAAGAAATAGCAAGGGGGTATTGGAGCCTGGAGGCTCGGGATGCTCCGACTTACTGTCATCTCAGGGTCTCTTCCTGTCTTACTTGATGTCATGGAATTTGTTTGAACTGGCAAACATCTTAGAGCTTTGATTCTCTAAGTGTAGCCAGGCTCCCACGTGGGAGTCCCCTGGTAAGCTTTTAAACATGACAGGTCCCTGGGCTGTCACCAGCCTGCTGTATCACAATCCATGGAGAACAGGTGCAGGAAGCTGCATATTTAAAGAAGGTTCTGGCGACTCAGAAGCCCAGAGAGGTTTCTTATCTCAGGTGGTTCAGAAATCAGGTTCTCAAACCAAACTGGCCAAACTGGCTGGCAACCAGAACCACTTAGAAAAGCAACTTGTTCCCCCCTGGGCTTCAGTGTTCTCATCTGCAAAATGGGAAAGATAACAGCATCCACTTGGAGAGAAGAGTGTTCCAGGGATAAAAATTGAAGAATCAGGGAGCAGTTCATTCATGTTCACGTGATCATCATGAGGAGCAAATGCTTGGTTTTGCGAAGAGCAGGAAAGAGACCCAGATATGGAACAGCTGTGCCAGATTCCCAGGAGGCCCCAGGTCCCGTGCATGACTCACCTGCCATGTGTGCCTTCCTGGGTCTGGATCTGGAGAGGGACAAGAGAAGAACTCTACTCTTCCCTAAGCACGCTTGTCTTTCCCCAAGATGTTTCCAGAGTCACCCTGCAGCGTCCACCTCGCTCGCAGACGCAGCGGCAAGGGCTTGCAGCAGAGGCAGGCCAGACCCCGGGGATGGAAGGTGCACTGGGTGTCTGGGCTGGGAGCTGTCAGCTCCTATCATCAACCTCATGGTTGGATTCCCTGATCTCTCTGGCTCCTTGGGAGGGTGTCAGAGTGCTGGCGGTGGCGGTACAGCTGATGGAGCAGAGCCTTCTTTGAAGGTCCCTGTGACTGGAAGAGCCAGGCCAACCTACTGGCAATTTAGGATAACAGAGAACAATAATGGATGAAATGGCTGCCTACTTACTGCCAGCCAGCTATCATGGTTACAGTACCATTTTACAGAAAAAAACGGAGACGAAAAGTGTAACTCATTTACCCCAAGCCATGCTGCCGATAACGGGGGTGGGGGGGGCTGGATGACATAGGGAGCCATGGATTTGGGTTCCAACTTGGGTAGGGAGGCAGCAGGGTCTCTTAGAATAGTCCAAATCCAAATCCCAGCTACGTTACTATCTGCGTGGACTTGGGAAAACCACTTAGCGTCCCAAGTCTTAGTTCCTCACTGTTATATGGAAACAGTAACCTTGAGTTGAAGTCTAGTAGTGTGTATTAGTTTCCTACTGCTGCTGTAATGACAGTCACATGTTCAGCAGCTTAACATCATGCATTTGTTCTCTTACAGTTCTGGAAGATGGAAAACTGAGATAAGTCTTACAGGGTTAAAATCAAGGTGCTAGCTGGGCTGGCTTGGGATTAAATTGGGCCCATTCAGATAATTCAGGATAATCTTTCTCAAAATCCAAAACAATTACATTAGTAAAGATTTTGGTTTTCTTTTTTAGCACCTGGGACTGAACCCAGGGCCACTTCACCACTGAGCCACAACTCCAGCCCTTTTAAAAATATTTTATTTAGAGGCAGGGTCTCCATAAGTTGCTTAGGGCCTCATTAAGTTGCTGAGGCTGGCTTTGAACTCACGATCCTCTTGCCTCAGTCTCCCAAGGTGCTGGGATTACAGGTGTGCACCATTGTGCCTAAGATTTGTTTTTATACTATAAGATATACACAGTTTCTGGAGATTGAGGCTCTGATGTCTTTGGAGACTACCAATTGGTCTACTACCCAGGAACTAGCAAAAAGGAGGCATGGTCATTGTTATGGTCCTGCCTCAGGTTGTTAGCAGCTGGTGTGATCCTGGACAAAGCATTTCACTTCTGAGTCTCAGTGTCCTGATCTGTAAAATGGGGATAATGATAGGGCTGCTAAATGAAGGGGATGTGAAAATGGCCAGTCAATATTTGTTGTGTGAGTTTGGGTGATGATGCATGGATGACAGTGAGGTCCCTGGGCTCCTTGAAATATGTCCTGGGGCAGAGAGCAGAGAGGCCCCAGCAGGGAGGCCCACATTTCAGCATGAAGAATGAGAGGGAACCAGGGGGGGTAAGGGGCCCCACTGCTGGAGTGGGTGCTGGGCTCAGCATGTCAAGTCTGCCCCTGAGCTTGTGATGGGGGGTTGGTGGGACATGCCATTCTCGGCCTCTTGAGGTCTGATGTGACTGGGAACTCAGCCCCAGCACATCTCTGGTCTTGCTTAATTTTGTTGCAGCCTGAGATGAGTCTCCAGCATACTTGGTACCTACAACAAGCCCCTACAGTCAACATGGCATCATAAGTGGCATTCAGAGAGACCATCCTGCAGGCCACCTCCCTGGAGTGTGGCATTGCTGCTGTTGCTAAGCCCATCCTCTGACTCATCGTCCCACTCAGAGGTCCTCAGCAGAGTGATGCTGGCCTGCATCTGTGACGCTGCCCATGGACCCCCCATCATTGAGGAGAGGCGCTACAGATCAGAGGCTGCAGGTCTCCCCAGGATCCCCCCAGCTCTGTCCACCAGCCAGCAGCTTCCTTCCCTGGGCTCAGGTACCAGCCAGGCTTGGCAGCAGGGCTCTAGGGTCTCAGGTTTGGGGATGTATTGTAATGTGACCGAGGGTGGGACAGGGATTTTGTAGTTCTGCAGTCACCACTGTGGCTTTCCTTCCTTCATTTGAGTTCATGCCGGTGGGAAGGGACAGTGTATGTTCAGAGGGGGACCTGGGGGCCTCAGTTCCTGCCTCAGGTGGGGGCCAAGTAGGAAAGAGGAGGTTGAAAGGGACAGAGGCCAGCCTGCTGCTTAGGGCCACTACACGTTCTGCTGCCTGAGGAGCCAGAGCTAGAGAGAAGCCAGTGACAACCAAGAGACTCTCCTTTCTGCCTAAAGTCTTCTTCCCAGCAAGGATCCCGATGTTCCGTGCAAAAGTGGGGGTGGGGGTGCCCATGTGGGGAGCAGAGTGGTCCTTACCGCTGTCGTTGGGACACCCACTGTGCCATGTTATTCAGTTTTCTGACACTAGCAAAGTGACCCCATCAAGAAATTTTGAATCTTTCAAATTTTAGATCATTTTTATGTTGTATCAGTGATGCCATGGGGACATTCACTGACGTCCCCTAAAAAGAATACTCCTTAGGCCAGGTGTGGTGGTGCACATACCTGTAGTGACTTGGTAGTACCCTAGTGACTTGCGAGGCTGAGGCCGGAGGATGGATAGTTTGAGGTCAGCCTCAGCAACACAGCAAGATCCTATCTGAAAATGAAAAAGTAAAAGGACTGGGGAATATAGCTCAGTGGGAAAGGGCCTCTGGGTTCACGTTCCTGTAAAAAATAAAAAATAAATACATAAATAAATAAGTAAAATAAAAATTTTAAAAAGAATGTAAAATCTAGAGCTGGGTGCGGTGGTGCACACCTGTAATCCCAGCACTTTGGGAGGCTGAGACACGAGAATTGGGAGTTCAAAGCCAGTCTCAGCAACGGCGAAGCACTAAGAACTCAGTGAGATCCTGTCTCTACATAAAACACAAAATAGGGCTGGGGATGTGGCTCAGTGGTCGAGTGCCCCTGAGTTCAATCCCCGGTACCAAAAAGAAAAAAAATTTTAAATTTAATTTTTTTGATAGGTAATACATTTACCCAGTTCAAATGCAAAACAGGACTGTAAGGGTGCATAGAAGAGTCTCCTTGCTGTCTGCTCCTCCTTCCTAGAGGCAGCCCAATTTTTCCTAGGTCCTTGGGTCCTGCCACAAATAACCCTCCACACTTAGAAGCAAACATGGGTATGTATTCTTCGCCATTACTGTTACACACACACACAAATGATAGTGACTCACAACTTTGCACCTTTTTTCCCTTAAAGCAGACATTGGTGATTGTTCCATATCAGAGCATTGAGAGCAGCTGCTTCCTTTTTATCAACTGTATATTATTCCACCTTACAACTGTGATGTGGCATTGTGTCCACTGAGCCACCCGTGGAAGGACACTTAGATAGTTTTCAGCCTTCAGGTCTATACACTATGCCAGGCTCCATGGTATAGATGAAGAAATCAAGCTCTGAGAGCAAAGCCCCACCTCGTGGCATGCTGGGGGGACCAGGGTGGGATTACAGTGTCCTGTCCCTAAGCCCTATGGCTCATGGGTCTCACCTTGGCCCAGCCTTCCTGGCTGTGGGAGGGGAGGGCGCCTAAGAAGGGGCCAGGAGGCAGGAGGGCAAGCAGAGTGAGCAGGCCAGTGCTTACTTCCTCCCCAGCCGGGAAGGGGCCCAGCAGGAAGGAAGACTTTGTGCTCTCAGGGGGGAAGCAGCAGAGCTCTGCAGCCCTGAGCCTCAGGACAGCCTCTCTGTGTAAATCTCCATTCTCCATCATGTGGGGCTTGGTTTGGGGGAAGTAGACACTAAATCACAGCCACAGATGGGAGCCCTCAGCCTGAGATTCAGGAGACCAGCCTGGAGACCCAGACCTGCCACTGGCTCACTGGGATCTGTGGGCAAGTCACCCACCTCCCTGGGCTGGCGTGGGGGAGCTTCACCCCATATAGCCTCTGCAGCCACCAGATGCAGGTTCTGGAGCCACCGAGCTTCTGTTCAACACCAACTGAATCAACGGCCCCTTTAAAAAAAATCAATGACCCTTTGATGAGCCTAACTTCATTTTTAAAAAGGGGCATCAAAGTAACATTGTGTGTGGTGACACAACAAAACCCAGTGTGCAAAAGCCCTGGGAAGGCGGAAATACCACGCTGCACAGATTTCCCTCCCCCAGCTATTCATTTTGAGGATGACATTACAAATGTAAACGCAGCCCAGGGCCACATCCCAAATAGAAAAGATGGTCACTAGTGAGCCACACAGGACACAGAAATTAAAACACAGAGTCTTGGTCACGGGTTGAACTTGACACCCAGCCTCTGATTACGAGCTCTGCTGGTAGTTAAGGTACAACACCACTAGGTGGCGACAGTGTCCAGGCCATTGAGGTCCCACCCTGAGAGGATACCCTAAGGATATTCTCAAATGTCCTCTTTTTTTTTTTTTGGTACTAGAGATTGAACTCAGGGGCACTCCACCACTGAGCCACATCCCCAGCCCTATTTTGTGTTTTATGTAGAGACAGGGTCTCCCCGAGTTGCTTAGCGCCTCGCCGTCACTGAGGCTGGCTTTGAACTCGCGATTCTCCTGTCTCAGCCTCCCAAAGCGTAGGGATTACAGATGTGCACCACCGCGCCCAGCTAAATGTCCTCCTTTTTTATGCCTTGAGGAGGTCTCTCTAAAGGACCCTCTTAGCCTCCATTTCCTCATCTGTAAAATGGATTTAAGAGTACCTAAATGGGGCTGGGGTTGTGGCGCAGTGGTAGCGTGCTCACCTAGCATGCGTGAGGCACTGGGTTCGATCCTCAGCACCACGTAAAAATAAAATAAAGATATTCTGTCTGCCTACAACTAAAAAATAAATATTTAAAAAAAAAAAAAGAGTACCTAAATGAAGCCGGGTGCGGTGGCGCAAGCCTGTAATCCCAGCACTTAGGGAGGCTGAGACAGGAGAATCGCGAGTTCAAAGCCAGCCTCAGCAAGGGTGAGGCGCTAAGCAACTCAGTGAGACCCTGTCTCTACATAAAACACAAAATAGGGCTGGGGATGTGGCTCAGTGGTCGAGTGCCCCTGAGTTCAATCTCCAGTACCAAAAAAAAAAAAGAGTACCTAAATGAGATCATGTACATGGAATCCTCCTGTGCCTAGTAAGACCCTCAGGAAACGTTCATTCATTTCCTTCTGTGTGATTAAGAGCATGGTTTTTGCAACCAGACTGCCTGGTCTTGAATCCTAGCTCTACTGCTTACCAGCTGTGTGACCTTGGGCAAGTCACCTAACCTCTCTGGCTTCGTTTTCCCTGTCTGTAACAGGGGGGCGGGCTAGTAATCATACATATCCCCATAGTTTGTTATGCATAAAGCTTAGAAAGTGCCTCATCCAGGAAAAGGGCTCTGTGTTTGCCAGAGTCTGTATGTCCTGGAGTGAACCCTTTCTTGAGCGTAGGCTAGGTCTGGGTCCTAAATCTCTGTAGCTCCTAAGATTGAGGGTTCTGTCAAGGTGGTGTGTCTCCAGGGCATTTTAAACTCCCAGACGTGAGTCATAGGCAGAGAAAGCCACAATTCCATGGTTCCTGACACCCTGGTTTCAGGATTCAGGGAGCAGCTGGCAACAGCCTGTGTCCACCAGGCAGGTGACGGAGCCCAATTTGCAAGTGCGAAACCAGCTGGTGGGTGGATAAGGCGAGGGCAGAGGACCTGTAAGGCGGTTTTTAAAGTATTTTCGTCAGTCAGGTGTCTCGCTCCCCTCTGTGTGTGCTGCTGAAAGCCAGCTCAGAAAATAAACCACTGCAGCGGGCAGCTGGGCCGACTGCTCTCCTGTTCCGTCTTGCCCAACCTCCATGCAGGTTTGCGGGGGAGGCAGAGGAATCGGGTGACGACAGCACCTGACCAGAAGTCAGGAGATCTGTTTATAGCCCCAGCTCTGTCACTGGGTGTGCTGTGTGACCTTGAATGAGTCACTGTCCCTCTCTGGGCCTCCCACCTGCCTGATCCTGCCCACAGCTCCTGGGCCTGCTTTGGAGCTTCCAGCCTCTCTGTCTCTGTGCTCTAGGCATTAATGCCCTTCTGTTCTGCCAAAATTGGGACACGATCCCTGCCCTTCCCTGCCCTTCCTTTCCAAAGGGAGATGTGTTAGAATAGAGGAATTCCTCAAAACCTTCCCTCCCCATTGAAACCTCCATGTGAGATGGAAAAGAGAACCCAGATTCTCCCCACCACCCTCCATCTCTCCCAGGCCAGACATGCAGTATTAATTACCAATCCATAATTCATTCATTGATTTATTTATTTTACACGCTTGTTCAGTGCTGGTTTGTCCTTCTGTCTACGTGTCCTTTGTGTCCTGTCAGCATCTGAAACTCCTCAGGGAGTTCTGGTGCGAAGTTTAAGGGAGGAGGCTCCTGTCCATGGGATGGTGGAGCTCACGACAGGAAGAGGGGTCCTACCGGAACCGCGGTTGGTCACATTTTAATGGGACCGAGAAAGGAGAGGTGTGGGGAGAAGAGATGTGAAAAACTCTTGGAAACATGAAAAAAATGCCCTGCAAAAGGAAAAAAGCCTTGTTCTCTGGTCAGGGCCTCTAAACAGTAAGAAAGAGGAGAGAGAGTGCGACCTGGGCGCTGGGAAATTCATCTTTGATGAACAGAAGTTTTGCGATCAAAAAGTGTCGAAGGAAGCTAGTTTTATTTTAAGAAGCGTGCAAGTTCTGTGTCAATTCCTAAAATAACATTTTATTTTGGATTACACAAGGCAGGTGTGTGTGTGTTCCACTCTCATTTTTTCCAGGCTTGTGGTGGCCCAGGTCTGAACTCAATCCCAGGCAGACCTTGACAGGTAATGGAGCACGCCTGGCGTCCTCTTCTCCCCAGCCTCAGACTGAGCATGCTCCATGACCTCCCGTAGCCTCAGACGACAGCCCACCGTTTGCACAGAGGATGTCCAGAAATGCTCCAGGGCTCCAGCTTCACCCACCTGCTCAATGTCCCCTGGCTTTGCTGGCCTTTCCTAGTAACCTGCCTCCTGAGTCATCTGGCTCATCAGAATCTCAGCTGTCATTCAGCACCCTGTCCAAACACTGCCTCCTCCAGGAAGCCTCCCAGACGGCCTCCCACCTACCTGCCTGATCCTGCCCACAGCTCCTGGGCCTGCTTTGGAGCCTCCAGCCTCTCTGTCTCTCTCAGCTCTAGGCATTACTGCCCTTCTCCTACGAATGCCTTCTTCCTGCTCTTGCCACCCTCCACCAAATGCCTGGCTGCCAAGGGGCACTGAGTATCCTTGATCAGTGAGTCTCTATGCTCTGGATTTCACTGCCTTTTAAAACCCACCCATCCTGGCACCATTCCATCTCCATTAAAGCCCTCAATGCCACACGGAGTGAGGCTAAAACATGAGAAGGGGAAGGACAGATTTTCTGCTCTAGCCATCCCGGATTGCACTTTAAGATCCTCTTAGGGGAAGTAGCTTCTTTCCATTAAGACAGTTCTGTCTAAAGAGGGGAATTTCACAGCACTATATTAAACCAAAAGGGGAGACGTTTGAGGCGTATGCAATTAGAGATTGTAATAATACTAGGTGTCATTTTTTTTTTGCACACCTACTAGTTTCCAGGCCTCACATTCTTTGTCTAATTCCAATAACTTTATGAAGCAAATGCAGTTATCATCATCATCACAACAAAATTAACAGCACTTGATGTGCTCATCAGTCACTTAGATTGTCCCGTGAGGCAGGTGCTGTTGCAATGCCCTTTTCGAATGAGGCAACCCAGTCACAGATCAGTTAAGCAACTTGCCACACAGTCACTGAGACAAGGAAGCTGAGCTCCAGAGGAGTTAAGTGTTAAGGAACTGAGTGAATTCTGTGTCCCCTCTTCTCATGCTCCTCACGCCTCCTCCTGGGGCCAATGGGAATTGCAGGTTGAGGTGAGGACAGCTGGTACCTGAAACCCGGACAGGTGAGACCTGGGTAGGAGTGGTGGGGACTTCATTAGCCTCAGCCTACAGCATACCCCTTGCACAGAGGGTGTCCAGAAATGCTCCAGGACCTCAGCTCCAGTCATGAGCCAAATGTCGCCTGGCTTTGCTGGCCTTTCCTAGTAACCCTTCCCTGCCTCCCGAGTCATCTGGTTTATCAAACTCTCAGCCATCATTCAACACCATCTCCAAACTGCCTCCTCCAGGAAGCCTCTGGATGGCCCTGACCCTGCTCCCTGTCTTTCCCTTTGCCTTTATTTTCCTACTTTGTGCATGCCACTTTAAAATATACTCCTATATCACTGAGATCTGTCTTCCGTCGCAAATGTCAACTATGGAAGGGCAGAGCTCTGGTTTGTTTTGTACTCTGTTGCAGCCCTGTGCTTAGTGAGCACGGGGCACATAGTAGGCCCTGAACGGACCTGTGACGAATGAATCAGCGCTGAAGCCCCCTTCCCAGGTGCAGAGCTCAGACTCTGGGACGCATTGAGGGTTCAAGACAGGAAGAGTGACAGGAAGGTTGGGGTTACCTTCTGGACCCCACACCACCTGATCCCAGAGAGCCCCAAAGACATGGCCTGGAGTCTGGCGTGGTGACAGCAGATGGGGGGGGGGGGACATGGCCTAAGGGTCAGTGACTGTGCCCTCGGGGTCCGCGGGCGGGAGTGGAGCCTGCGTGGGGTGGTGGTGGAGGGGGTCGTCACTCCACAGCCCTCGGCCACCACAGCTCTCCACACACTGCTCACACACACACCCACGCGAGGAGACGCAGGGACTAGGAGGGACCGGAGACCCACAGGCAAGGCTAGAGGAAAGGCTAGCGGGGGTGGGGAAACGGTGAGGCGGCGCGGTGACGGGCAGGGACCAGGCGCAAGCCGGGGTCGCCGATCCCCGCGGCCCCTCCCGCGGCGCGCGCTAAGCCCGGCGCTGCCTCCTCAGCACCGCGGCGCGGCCACCTGCGCAGCCACCGCGCCGCCCCGGCCGCGCTGCCATTGGCTCGCTAAAAATGCCTCTCTAATCTGCGCTCGCCCGGCGCCTCCGCCCCGCGCTCCCCTCCGCCTGGGCTCTGACCTTCCTCCTTCCCGCAGCCCCGGCGAGAGCCCAGAGACGCGGTGGCGGCGGCAGCGCCACCTCCTCCTCCCCCGGGAAGTCGTCCGGGCTTGAGGCCGGGCCTCAGACGCCCCGCTTCGCCCCGTGGCGCCGCCGATGGTGCCCGGCGCTCCTGCCCCCAGGTAGGGGGTCTGGCCCTTCGAGAGAGGGCAGGGGTGGCGGCGGCGGAGGGGGCTGGTCGCCGAGCGCGAGGTGGCGGTGGGCGCCGCGACTGACGCCTCGTGGGGCGCGGGTCGGGGGCGCGGGGTGTGTGGAGCAGTTACCTGGAGAGAGGTGGGCACGCTGAGGTGCGCGGGTATCACCCAGGCAGTGCCAGGCTGTCCCTACTCTGGTCCCCTCGGGAGAGTGAGTTGGTAGCGGAGGCCTTTGCCCTGGGGAAAGCTCAGGAAATAGCTTCCTTGGGCAGCTGGGGCCTCCTGGCCCCGGGGGGCTGGGGAGTAGGGGGGTGGTGATGTTTTTGGTACCAGCTGGGGTGGGTGGGCTGGTGCCAGCTTGGTGCGTAGCCTATTTATGGATCAGAGTGGGCCGGGGAGAAACACAGCGGCTGATGCGCCCGCGCCTGTCTGGTTTAGATTACAGGTACTTCCTTCTGTCCTTCCACCCCTTCCCCCACCGAAGGGATGGGAGGGGGAGGAGAGAGAAGGAGGTGAAGCTAAAAGGCCGGCGATACCGCAGAAGCCTGGTCTGTTGGACTCTGCCCTCCTTCGGCCCCAGGCCGTTTTTTTTTCCCTGTTACAGTCGCTCTCTCTCTCCCTTGTTTTTGCCTTTCGGGAGGCTGGGAACAGACCACAGTGTCATCAACGCATGGGGAACGTTGTGGCAGACCCCAGAGCTTGGCCAGATCCAGCTTCAAACGTGAGCTTTGAGCTCCAGCTGTCCTCTACCCTCTGAAACCCAGTCCTGCACGCCATGGGCAGTGACACATGTAGCTGCCTTTTTCTAGGTACAACCATAAATAACCCACATCGCCCAGGGGCCCTGGCACAGCTGGGTTGCAAACTGGACTGTCTCTCAATGATTTTGGAAGTTCTCTCCCTCCTCCTGTCCTAGTCACATGTCCAAATCACGTCTCATTACCCCCTCCACCAGCTTCCCTGATACCCCAGGTGAGATCCTCACCTCTTGCCCTCTGCTTTCGACTCAGCCTGCCTTGAGGCTTGGTTATTTCTGTCTTGTCTGTGGTGCTCTAGACAGAAGTGCCTCCAGGCTAGGAATCTGATTCATCTCTGTCATCGCCCTGTACCTGACCAGGGTTTGGCACAAGTAAACCTTTGCAGAATGAATGAAAGATGGAGTGAATGAGTGGGAACTCTGGGACTTCAGTTGGTGACTGAAGGAGCAAGGTGAATCCCCTCTTGGGCTTTCCTTACATGCCCCAGGACCAAAGAGCTACCCAAACCTGACAGTTTCATTGAACCCTTCCTAGGCCTGGAGCTGATGGGCAGCTATGGTTTTTGGAAAAAAGAAACTAGCAAACCTGCTAGTTCCAGAGATTTTGGTTGGGCCCTGGTGTGAGGGCCCTTACCTAGTCCTGAGCACATGGTGGGAAGGTCCTGCTCTCTCTGGGCCTCCTGGTTGGCACTGTCTTCCTGGGATGCTATGTGAAGACCAGAGGTCCTCGCCTCTGGCAGCCCTTGAGAGAAAAATGCAGGTCAGCATCTGAGGGTTGGGGGTGCCCAAGCCAGGCCTTCTGCAGCTTCTGGGGTCCTCCCAGCGAGCTCTGGGCAAGTGTCATAGACCTGCTGTGTGGAGGAGCTGCGAAAGGGATGGACACCACGAATTCTGCCTCACCACAGGCCTGTATCTGTGAAGGGCATCACCATTTGCAGAGCCCTTCCTGGCCCTTGTGGCTCCTTTGACAACCCTGCAGTCTCCCTGATGTGGCTCTGCCACCCGCCCTGCCCGGGGCTCACTCTCCTCATTCTCACCCTCCCTCTGTCCTCAGCTGCTCTGACCTGCTTTCAGTTCGTCAGCCAAGCCATGCTTCTCCCCTGCAGGCCTTTGAACAGGCTCTTCCTGCATCCTCATCTCCCGAGACTTCTCTTTCTTCCAGAAGCTTCTGCAGCTTGGGCTGGGAGCCCCAACCACACAGCCCCTTTTCCACAGCCTGCTCACCTCTCCTGAGACCACATTGTCCTCTTCAGTTTTAGACTGCTGTCTCCCCCTGAGCTGCGGAGTCCATGGTGCTGGGTCCATGGACTGCTCCCCGTGTCCCCAGGGCCAGATACGGAGAAGCCCTTGCTTGTACTTGTGGAGTGAGTGACCACTGATCTCTCTAGCCAATCTCAGATCATATTTAGCAGTTTTGTCCCATTGGAAGATGAGAAACCCATTCAGAAATTTGCATGCACCCCATTAAGAATGAATTGGTGGTAGAAAACCTCACCAGGGAAGTAAAACTGCCTGTGGGCCTGGCAAGACCCAACGGACAGGAGGGGAGGGTATTAGGAGCGGGGGCGTTCACTGATTGCAGGGGCGGGGGTACTCCTCCACGGGAAGCAGGTGGAGGGGCTGCGAGAAGTACCAGATAGGAGGAGGGCTGCTTGGTTTGGTTTTACATTTTTCTTTTCTTTTTCTTTTTTTGGTATCAGAGATTGAACCCAGGGGCACTTAACCACTGAGCCATATCCCAGCCCTTGTATTTTATTTGGAAACAGGGTCTCACTGAGTTGCTTAGGGCCTTGCTAAGTTGCTGAGACTGGCTTTGAACCTGCAATCCTCTTGCTTCAGCCTCCTGAGCTGCTGGGATTACAGGTGTGCACCACTGTGCCTGGCAGACCTTGGCTATTATTTAAACATCACTTAATATTAAAATGCATGGTGGGGGCTGAGGTAGACTTGCCAAATAAACACCAAATGCACAGCTAAATTTCAGTAAATAAAAAAAAAGTTTGTTGTTGTTTTTTAGTATAAGTATATCCTAAATCGTTCATGGGATATAGTTGTACTAAAAAAAAAATTATTTGGGGTGTGTAGCTAGTGGCAGAGTGCAGGCTTAGCATGGTTGAGGCCCTGGGTTCTGTCCCCATCACAAAGAAAAAAATTTGTCATTATCTGAAATTAGATTTACGAGGTGTCCTACATTTTTATTGACTTGGTGTGGCCACTCTAGGGTGAAAGGGAACGGATGGAGAGAGTTGAGAGCCGGTTGGTCGGGCTCCTAATTTTCTCTTCTTTTGTGTTGGGGGAGGGGTCAATGGATGTTTGCTTGAAGGCAACAGTTTTAGAACATTAGCATGTGCATTTTTAGAAATTAGATGTTTAGAGTTTTGCATCTGTACACTTTCTGAATGCTGCTTAGATAGTAATTATGTATTTGTGGATTTGGGCTCCCTGGCTCTGCTGAGAAATAATAAAATGATAGTCCTCATTTATTCAGGTGAGACAAAGAGAGTTTCAGTGGTCAAGGGTTGAGTCACTAAATAAGGTTAACCCATTTGAGAAATAAAAGTTCCCATTTGAATCAATGCAGCTACTTAGGTTTGGAGCGTTTTTAATTTGTGACTGTTTTCAAACTGGTCCCTCATGGGCTTGTTCCTCCTCCATCCAAAGCTGTGGTGGGACAGGAAAGTGGGTGTCAGGGGGCTGCAGAAGGAGGATGGGGGAATGTGGGGTGTCTGGAGAGCACAAAAGAGGGCCCAGGCAGCTGGGTATGGTGGCACACACCTGAAATCCCAGTGACTTCGGAGGCTGAGGCAGGAGGATTGCAGGGTTGAAGCCACCCTCAGCAATTTAGTGAGGCTATAAGCAACCTAGTGAGACCTTGTCTCTAAATAAAAATTTTACTTTTTTTTGGTACTAGGGATTGAACTCAGGGGTACTCGAACACTGAGCCACACCCCCAGCCCTATTTTGTATTTTATTTAGAGACAAGGTCTTACTGAGTTGCTAACTGCCTTGCTGTTGCTGAGGCTGGCTTTGAACTCGCAATTCTCCTGCCTCAGCCTCCTAAACCGCTGGGATTACAGGCGTGCGCCACCGCACCTGGGTAAATAAAAATTTTAAGAGGGCTAGGGATGTGGCTCAGTGGGTAAATGCTATTGGGCTCAGTCCCTGGTACAAAAAACCAAAAAACAAAAACTTTACCCACATTTATTAACTCAGTATTCATAGTAACCTCATGAAGTTTTCCCCATTTTGCAGATGAGGTTAAGGGGCTTGCCTGAGGTCACAATGAGCACGTGACTGAGCCAGGAATCACAGCTATGCAGCGAGGCTCCAGAGGCGGTGCTCGGTGCTCGCACCTTCAGTAAGACATCCATTAGGATGAAGACTGTTGCTTGTCTCAGAGATTGGGGTCTACATGCTCCAGAAACCGGGTGGCTGGTCTGCAGGAGACAGGCCTGAAGGAGAGGATGGCTTGGTTCAGAGGAGCAGAAGGTGGCATTCCAGGCAGAGTGACAGCAGGAGCAAAGTTGGCCTGGTAGAGTGGGCTCAGAGTGGGGAGGAGATTCGTGCAGAAATACAAAGAGGACGTGGCCATGAGTCTGGCAGGCCAGCCAGTCTGGATTGCTGATGCTGGCATCTTAAATGGTCCATCTCATTGGACCTCCTAGGGCAGGTGGCCCAGGTTCTTTCACTCCTCACAGGCATGGCAGAAGCCTAGTTTTCTTTAGTTCCACTCTGCCACATCTTGGCCTTCCCTGCCCGGGTGCACCCTTGGTCTGCCTGCACCTTGACCAGCTGCCCTCAGACCAGAGAGTCAGCTGAGCAGGGCAAGAGTGAAGGGGTCTGGAGTCCCAGCCCTGATATTTACTCACCGAGGGGCTTTGGGCCATTTAGCGCCTCTCTTGGATTATTCCCTTCTGCCTTTATTTATTTATTTATTTTATTTTGGTGCTAGGGATTGAATCCAGGTCCTCATGCACCTCTTATTTGTAAATTTTTTTTTGTTATGGAAAAATATACGCATTTACAAACATAGTGTATAATTTCTATCTCCACCTCTCCTGCCCCCCAATAATATTTCAAACCAAATCTCAGATATCATTCCACCTTAAATATATCTAGATATATCTCTAAAAGATAAAGACTTTCTTTAACATAATCACGATACCATTATTGTATCTAGGAAGTAATATTTTCTTCCTATCATCAAATATTCACTTACTATATGAATATTATATATTAAGTGAATCTTCTGCTTAGCTGGCAAATGGACTTGGGGGGGTTGCTGGTTTGTAGATTTACTCTCATCATTTGTTCCGTTGAATGTTGAGCAAATGTTTATTGGATGTGATGTGCTGCGACCTAAACTGGGCGCTGGCCGTTTAATAATGAAGGAAACACTTTCTGTCCCTTTGCCTCCGGAGCTTCCAGCAGTGGGTCTGTACAGCAGTTAGCCGCCCACCACCCTCCTTGCCCTGGAGCCCCTGGCAGCTTCAGCTTCCATGATGACAATCCATAATTTGTTGAGCACATACTATGTGTTGGGCACTGTGGTAGGCTCCCTCCTCTTTCACAGCAACCTCTTTACAGGTGGGTAAACTGAGGCTGCAGAAGGGTTTAAAGCTTCCAGCCAACGTCCTTCAGTGTGTGATTCTGAACGTGGTTCTTCTCCCTCTGTCTCCCTTCCCCAACCCCTCCCACAGCAGGGTATCTGGTGTCACCTCTATCAGCATCTCCATCAGACACCAGGCTGCCACCGCTGCCTGCTTCCAGGGTGTTGGGTGACCCGGGGCCATCTCACCTGCCCCACTTGGCCCTGTCCCAGTCGAGCTCTACAGGGTCCTGATCCCTGCCTCTGCCCCTCTCGCATCCGCTTGTTAGCGGTTCTGACTGGCGGGGCGGGGCCTGGGCATTGGTGGCTCCGCCCTCCCCTAGGTTTCGGGTGGCCTGGTAAGCTGCAGAGCTAGCTTGACTTGGACAGGGCCAGGACTGGTGATCAATCACAGTAGCCTTCAAGCCCGACATGAAGAAACCAAGTCATGAAATTGCCACCCGGGGGACGTAGGGTGGGGACCTCTCAGACTGCTGGGGTGGTGGAACTTAATGAGGCTGGAAGTGGGGTGCGCCCTAGGCCTGTGTCGGCTCCAGATCTGGTCCCCCCTGCTCTCGTTCGGGTCCCCTCATTGCCTGACCTGCAGATCTGCACCATCGCTCTGCTGGGCGGTGGCAGTGGAGGTTGGGAGCTCTGTCCCGGACCTCAGGTCTGGAGGCTTCTTCCAGGGGCTGCGTTAAAGAGTCGTTGTGCTCGCGGCGGAACTCAGAGAATATTTATGTGAATTTTAGACACATACATAGCACATGTAAATAAGCCTGCCTTGTGGGCAGGCTTGACCAGGATGGCTGGCGTGAGCGGTCTGCGTGGTAATTAGAAATTCCGGGTAGCAGCTGGGAGCGCGTGGGCGCAGAGCACTGAGGAGCCCCTGAGCTGCGGCCACCCCACCTTTACTGAAATTTAGTGTTTGATTTCCCTTGCATTTTTTTTCCTGGCCAGATGGTGATTTTTTTTTTTTTCTAATTTAGTCATTTTGTTTGCGTTTAGCAGCTAGACTTAATAATAAAAAGAATTTCCCTTTGTTGTTATCCTGAAATCTGGTACTTACAGCATAAAAGCTCCAGTCTTTCTTTTCTTTTTTCTTTTTTGGTAGTAGGGACTGAACCCAGGAGCACTTAACCACTAAGTGCATCCTTGCCTTTTTAAAAAAATATTTATTTATTTATTTTTTTAGTTGTAGGTGGACAGAATATCTTCATTTTATTTTTATGTGGTTCTGAGTATGGAACCCAGTGCCTCATGCGAGCTAGGCGAGCACGCTACCACTGCGCCATAACCCCAGCCCCTTGCCTTTTTCAATTTTTTATTTTGAGACAGAGTGTTGCTAAATTACTGAGGCTGCTTTTGCAGTTGGGATCCTCCTGCCTCAGCCTTCGGAGCTGTTGAGATAACAGCTGTGCGCTATCACGCTTGGTCAGTCTTTCTTTCTTTCTTTTTTTTTTTTTTTTTTTTTTGGTACTGGAGATTGAACTCGGGGCACTCGACCACTGAGCCATATCCCCAGCCCTATTTTGTGTTTTATGTAGAGACAGGGTCTCACTGAGTTGCTTAGTGCCTTGCAGTTGCTGAGGCTGGCTTTGAACTTGCGATTCTCCTGTCTCAGCCTCCCTAAGTGCTGGGATTACAGCAGTCTTTCTCTTTATTTATCAATGTTTAGAGAAATGAGTTGATACTCTAGCAATCTCCAAAGGTGACCAGTGAGTATTTTTTTTTTCTGTTTTAAAAATATGAAACTGTATAAAATATACATCTTAACAAATTAATAAAAAGCCCACAGCCAAGTCACTGCTGTTTAGTTCACCACCATATATCTCAATCACATGATTGTCACAGGTCTAAAACACCCCTGGGTCTGGCGTGGGGGCACAGTGTGTAATCTCAGCTACTCCAGAGGCTGAGGCAGGACAACAGCAAGGGCGAGACCAGCCTGGGAAACTTAGCAAGGTCCTGACTCAAAGTAAACAAACTGTGAAAGGGCCGGGCGTGTAGCTCAGTGGTAAAGCTCTTGGAGTTCAATTCCCAATACAGAAAAAAACAAGAAACTGAGCCGGGCCCGGTGGCGCACACCTGTAATCCCAGCACTTTGGGAGGCTGAGACAGGAGAATCGCGAGTTCAAAGCCATCCTCAGCATCCGCGAGGCGCTAAGCAACTCAGTGAGACTCTGTCTCTACATAAAACCCAAAATAGGGCTGGGGATGTGGCTCAGTGGTCAAGTACCCCTAAGTTCAATTCCCGGTACCAAAAAAAGAAACAAAAAGACAAGAAACAGTTTTTATTTTTATTATTATTTTATTTTATTTTTTGGTACTAAGGATTGAACTCAGGGGTACTCAACCACTAAGCCACACCCCCAGCCCTATTTTGTGTTTTATGTAGAGACAGGGTCTCATTGAGTTGCTTAGCGCCTCACCATTGCGGAGGCTGGCTTTGAACTCACAATTCTCCTGTCTCAGCCTCCCTGAGTGCTGGGATTACAGGCTTGCTCCACCGTGCCCAGCTAAGAAACTGTTTTTAAAAAAGACCCTGGGGCCCTTGCCCACCACAAGCCCCTTGCTGCTCGCAAAGGGACACACCATTCTAAATAGTTAGGGTTAATAGATGCTTTGTTTTTGTTTTCACTTTGTACGTGTTGGAAACCAAATAGTTCTGTGTCTTTTTGAATTGTAGCTAATGGAGTTTTTGTGTTTGTTTGTTTTTTTACATCTGGCCTTTATTGTTGTTATTACTCTTTTTTTTTTTTTTTGGTAATGTTGGCAAGCACTCTACCGCTGAGCTACATCCTCAGCCCTCTCTTAAGGTTTTCTTTTTTCCGTGATCAAGGTTGTTATTTGTCACAACAGTCCTTTCATTTTGCATTTCTAGTATTCCCCTCTCTGTATATAGCATAATTTATTTATCCAATCTATTTACAGACATCAGGGCTGTTTTTCATTTGTGGCTGTATTAGTCCATCTTTTTATTACCATAATGAAATACCTGAGGCAGGCTAACATTATAAGGAAAAAAGGGTTATTTAGCTCACAGTCCTGAAGGTTCTGGGACATGGCACTGGCATGAGCTTATCTCTGCTGAGGACCTTGGGGCAGATGGCATCGAGATGGTGGGACTATGTGCAGGAGGAAGAGATTATAGTCCAAGGCAGGAAGCTAGAGAGTAATTCAGAGGCTGGGCTCATTCTTACAAAAATTCACTTTCTCAAGAAGCTGGGCGCGGTGGCTCAAGCCTGTAATACGAGCACTTAGGGAGGCTGAGACAGGAGAATAGCGAGTTCAAAGCCAGCCTCAGCAATGGTGAGGAGCCAAGGAACTCATTGAGACCCTGTCTTTACATAAAACACAAAATAGGGCTGGGGATGTGGCTCAGTGGTCAAGGGCCCCTGAGTTCAATCTCCAGTACCAAAAAAAAAAAAAAAAAAGAATTAACCAAGGGTCTTAGGAGAACTGTCTTAACCCCTTCTCAGGGTACATCCCCAAAGACCTCCCTCTAGGTCCCACCTCTTTTATGGGGGGGTGTACTGGGGATTGAACTCAGGGGCACTTAACCAGTGAGTCACATCCCCAGCGCTATTTTGTATTTTTTTTAGAGACACTGAGTTGCTTAGCACCTGCTCTTGCTGAGGCTGGCTTTGAACTTGCAATTCTCCTGCCTCAGCTTCCCTAGCCACTGGAATTACAGGCATGTGCCACTTTACCAGGCTAGGTCCCACCTCTTAAAGTTCCCATCACCTCCCAACACTGCCACTGGGGACCAAACCTCCATTACATGAACCCTTGGGGAACAAGCCATGTCTGAACCATTAGTAATGACTATTAGGAAAAATCCTACTCAACATTTTTATTTGTGTTCCTGGGTAAACATACAGGCAGTTTGCAAGGCGTGTAACTACAGGTGGAATCACTAGGTCCCAGGGTATGTGATCCTCGGCCTTCCAGATAATGTGAAGCTTTTCCAGGGTGATTGTACCAGTTCCTGCATGCATAAGTAGTGTGTGCAGAATCCCAGTCATTCACACAGACTTGTAGATAAGTGGTTATTATAATTTTTTTCATTCTTTCAGATTCTGATTTTGTTATTATGGATTTTTTATAATAAATTTATGGGTTTCAGTACTTGCAATCATTATTCTTTTTTAAAATATCCTTTTGGTTATTGATGGACCTTTTTATTTTATTCATTTATTTAGATGTGGTGCTAAGAACCCAGTGCCTCACACATGCCAGGCAAGTGCTCCACCATTGAGCCACATCCCCAGCCCTTTAAAAAAAATTTTATTATTTATTTTGAGAAGCGGTCTTGCAAAGTTGCTGAGGTCATCCTTAAACTTGTGATCCTCCTGCCTCAGCCTCTAAGTAGCTGGGATGACAGTTTGCAGCACTGTGCCTGGCTCATTATCTGTCCCCCTTCTGGTACTGGGGATTAAACCCATGACACTCTACCTCTGAACTACATCCCTTTATATTTTTTTAATTTTGAGATAGGATCTCTCTGAATTGCCGAGGATGATCTCAAACTTGTGATCCTCCTGCCTCAGCTTCCCAAGTAGCTGGGGTTATTGGAGTGCACTACATGCCCAGCTTCATTATTCTTGATGCTCAAATTGTCCCTCTTTGGCCAGTAGGAGCTTTTTCAAGTGGACTCTGGTGTCCTTGCATACAACCACTCTGGTCTGTGAAAATGCCTTTTTTTTCTAGTAGGAAAATGTTCCAGGCTCCTCAGAGCTGGCCTTGGCTATCTCACCAAAGAACTGCAGACCCTTTTATTAAAACATATATTTTGAGATATAATCCATGTGCTATAATATTTCACCCTTGTAAAATGTATAATTCAGTGGTTTTTAGATACTTATACAGTCGTACAACTATCATCACTAATTCCAGAACATTTCCATCACTCCAAAAAGAAACCCTGTATCCATTAGCAGGTACTTTGCAGTTCCCCTCCTTTGGCTCCAGGCAACTACCAAATATACTTTCTGTCTCTATAGTAAAACGTCCTTTCCTGGACGTTTTATATAAATGGAATCATATAAGCCTTTTGTGACTGGCTTCTTTCACTTAGTAAAATGTTGCTAAGGTTTGTGTCTATGTAGCATGTAGCTACTTCATTCCTTTTTATGGCTGCGTAATATTTCACAGTGCAGATATACCACATTTTACTTATTCATTCATCCATTGATGGACATTTGAGTTGTTTCTACTTTCTGGTTATTCTGAATAATGCTTCTGAAGAGCATTTATATACAAGTTTTTGTGTCAACACATCTTTTAATTTCTTTTGGGTCCACACCTAGGAGCAGAATTGCTGGGCCATATGGTCATTCAGTGTTTAACCTTGTGAGGCACTGCCAGATGGTTTTACAGCCTGCATGCCTGCATGATTCTTCATTCCCACCCATGATGCATTAAATTTCCAGTTTCTTCTCATCCTTGCCAAGGTGGTTTTTTTTTTTTCCCCCAGTGCCGGGGATTAAAGCAGGGCCTCAAGCATCGTAGGCAAGCGCTCTTCCACAGAGCTACATCCCCGCCCCTGACACTTGTTATTACCTGTCTCTTTGGTCATAGCCATGCTGTGACTGCAAGATGGCATCTCACTGTGGGTCTGATGTGCATTTCCCTGAAGATGAATGGTCTTGATCATCTCATTGACCTTTATATTTCTTCTTCCTCTCCTTCTCCTCTTCTTCCCTTTCCTTCTTTTTCTGTACTGGAGATTGAACACAGGTATGCTCTACCACTGAGCTACATCCTCTGCCATTTTATTATTATTATTATTATTATTATTATTATTAATTTTGAGATAGGTGTCATTAAGGTGTTTAGGCCAGCCTTGAACTTCCAGTCTTCTTTTTCTTTTTCTTTCTTTTTTTGGTACCAGGGATTGAACCTGGGGGCATTCAACCACTAAGCCACATCCCCAGCCAATTTTATTTATTTTGAGAAAGGATCTTGCTAAGTTGCCTTGGGCCTGGCTAAGTTCCTGAGGCTGGCTTTGAATTCATGATCTGCCTGCTTCAGCCTCCTGAACCGCTGGGATTACAGATGTGCACTACTGCACCTGGCTCTTTTCCTTCCCCGGTACTGGGGATTGAACTCAGGGTGCTATACCACTCAATTACATCCCCAGCCCTTTTCCCATTTTTTATTTTGAAATAGGGTCTTAATGAATTGCCCAGGGTGGCCTCAGACTTATGATCTTCCTGCCTTATCCTCCAGAGTAGCTGGGATTATAGGCATGTACCACTATGCCTGGCAGACTGTATATCTTCTCTAGATAAATGTCTTTTCATATCCTGTGCCCAATTTTTAATTGTATAACTATCTTATTATTGTTGAATTTTTAGTTATTTATTTTGGATGTTAGACTCTTGTTGAATATATGACTTGTAATTTGTGTGTATATGGGAGGGGTACTGGGAATTGAACCAGGGGACTATTGAACTACATCCACACCTCTGTTTATTTCTTTTCTTTTCTTTTTTTTTTTTTTTTGGTACCAGGGATTGAACTCAGGGGTGCTCAACCACTGAGCCACATCCCCAGCCCTATTTTGTGTTTTATGTAAAGACAGGATCTCACCGAGTTGCTTAGCGCCTCACCGTTGCTGAGGCTGGCTTTGAAGTCGCAATTCTCCTGTCTCAGTCTCCCAGAGTGCTGGGATTACCACCACGCCCAGCTTATTTTTATTTTGAGAAAGGGTCTCACTAAGTTTCCCAGGCTGGCCTCCAACTTGAGATCCTCCTGCCTCAGTCTTCTGAGTCACTGGGATTATAAGCATGTGCCACCATTCCTGGCTGTGAATGTTTTTGTCATTTTACAGGTGCTCTTTTTCCTGTGGATCTCTATGTGGGGATTCTTTAGACAGTGCAATTGGGGTATTGAACATTAGACATTTTGAATTCTAGAAACCAACCTGAGGGTCGGAGTAGAGATATGGCTTGCCCAGGGTGTGTAGCCAAGCTGCTCTGTAGCTGTGGGCACCAGAGTCAAGTCTCTAGCTTAGTTACTGCTTCTCTGGGGGTCCTCACCCCCCACCCAGCTCATATCCTGCAAACCTCCAGGCTCACCAGCTCCCTCTACCTGGGACCCCCCTCCCCACTGCCCACTGCTCTGTCACTCTCAGCCCCTGTTCTTCAAGGAGAAGCCTTTATTGGCCGCCCCAGCAGAGAGAGGAGCTTGTCAATGTGTTGTCAATGTCAAGGACGGTTTTTTTTTTGTTGTTTTTTTTTTTTGCAGTGCTAGGGATGAACCTGGGCCCTGTGCGTGCCAGGCAAATGCTCTACCACTGAGCTGCACCCCCAGCCCAAATGTCAAGGAATTTAATTGCCAAAATTTAGAAGCAATCGAGATGTCCTTCAATAGGTGAAGGGTTAGTTCACGCAGACAATGGAGTGTTACTCAAAAGAAATGAGCAATCAGGCCAAGAGAAGACCGGCAGAACCTTACTGCACAGCGCCCAGTGAAAGGTGATTTGAAAAGGCTGCACATGGTAGGATTCCAACTGCGTGACCTCTGGAAGGATGAAGCTGGAGGTGGTGGAAGGCTCGGCAGTTACCAGGGATTTAATGGGGAGGAGGGGGTGAGTAGGTGGAGCACAGAGGATTTTTAGAGCAAGACAACTGTTCTGCGTGGTACTCCGATACTGGATACCTGTCATCTTGCATTGGTCAAAATTTGTAGTATGAACAATACCGAGTGAACACTAATGGCAACTGTGGGCTTTGGGTGATGCCGATGTATTCATGGAGGTTCATCAGTTGTCACAAAGGTACCACATGGATGTGGGGTTTTTTCTGGAGGGAATACTGGGGATTGAACTCAGGGGCTCTCGACCACTGAGCCACATCCCCAGCCCTATTTTGTGTTTTATGTAGAGACTCATTTTATGTAGGGTCTCATTGAGTTGCTGAGCGCCTCGCCATTGCTGAGGCTGGCTTTGAACTTGCGATTCTCCTGTCTCAGCCTCCCTAAGTGCTGGGATTACAGGCTTGAACCACCGCGCCCCACTCAGATGTGGGGTTTTGTTGGTAGGGGAGGCTACGAGTGGGGTGAAGTAGTGGTCAGGGGCGTCGATCAGAGACCTAAAGCAAGGGAACTAGCTCTGCAGCTATTGGGAGGAGGAGCACCCCAGCACAGGACACAGTAAGTGCAAAGACCTTGAGGCGGGAAAGAGCTCGGTGTGTTTGAGGACCAGCAGGAAGGACAGGGTGCTCAAAGAAGAGTGAGGGGTGGGGGAGTGGCCAGAGGTGAGGATAAAGAAACAGGTTGGGGCCCTCCTCTAGCCATCTGTAGGACAGCCTAAAGCACTGGGGTCTTGTTCTCAGTGAGGATGAGTCCCAGGGGTGTGACCTGTCAATATTATATTCATGTTTTTAAAAGACAACTGTAACTACTGCCTGCCAAATAGACAGTAGGGGTGAGGCAGGAAGTAGGGAGACCTGGCAGGAGGTGGCAAGTTCCATCAGTGAGTAGAGGTGGTGGTGGTAGGTGGTTAGAGGTGGTGGTGACGGGTGGGCTGGTGACAGGTGGTTTCTAAGGCAAGGCCTGACAGCAGCAGGAATCTGACTCTACCTGGAAGGAGGGTGAATGGGGTGTGGGCCGAGTGGAAGTCCCCCGAGCATGCACGACCCATGTTGTGTCCTGAGGTGGAGGAGACCAGGCCTGGAGCAGGCTCAGTGCACTGTTTGGGACATCAGGTTTGGGCTGCCTGTCCTCTTCCAAGTGAGATTGTTGAGGAGGTGGCTGGACTGGCATGGCCAGCGTCAGTGGCCGAGTTGAGGGCAGTGGCCCTGATGTCACCAAGGACTGGATGGGATGAGAATGGAAGAGGTCTCAGACTTGAGCCCAGGAGGAGTGACGTGAGGTGGAGCGTGCAGGGCTGGGCCGGGGCAGGAGCCCCCGTCTGGGGAGGACTTTTTTTCTCTCACATGAGAGAAACGACAGAGCAGCTCTGGAGTGAGGGAAACCTGGTTGTGGGGAGACAGGAGGGGAGCACGGGGTGCAGGGGACCCAGGACATGGGGCCAGTGTGGTGCTGTCTTTAAGCTCAGCACAGTCCTCAGCTGAGAGTGAGCAAGCAGACCGTGTCCCCGCCACTGTGTGACACGGGGTGCCATCCCCTTCAGCCTTGCAGGTAAGAAGACTGAGCGCAGGTCATTTGCTAGGAAGGCACAGGACTTGGGGTGTGAAGGGCTCTGGAGCAGCCCATGGCCCCAGGCATGTGACTGTCAAGATGTGACCTCACCCTGGGCCATGGTTTGAATGTCCTCTCCAAAACCCACAGTGAATTTTATTACTTTTTTAATTTTTATTTTGTAAATATTTTTTTAGTTGTAGATGGACACTATCTTTATTTATTTATTTTATGTGGTGCTGAGGATCGAACCCAGTGCCTCATGCATGCGAGACAAGTGCTCTACCACTGAGCCACAACCCCAGCCCCCATGGTGAATTTTAATTGCCACTGTAACAGACTAAGAGGAGGGACCCCAGAGGTGATTAGGCCACAAAGGCTCTGCCCTCAGGATGTGGGCTAGAGCGGTGAGCTCCGCCTCCTCCTGCCCCTCCGCTTTCCACCATGAGATGGGGCAGCACAAAGGTCCTCACCATATGCTGCTGGCTCCTTGATCCTGGACTTTGCAGTCTCCAGAATTGTGAAAAATAAGGACCTGTTCACTCCAAATGACCCAGGCTGTGATATCTATTGTAGCAACACAAATGAATGAAGACAGCCTGCTCTCCAGCCTCCATCTAGTCCTTCAGCTGCAAGGAGAAACTGGGACCAGAGAGGGGAAGTGAAGGCCCTAGGGTCACACAGCAAGGTGACACTGTGGCCCCATGGACCTCTTCCTCCCCCACTAAGATCAATCTCTCTCCCCCCCCCCCCTACAGTGCTGGGAATGGAGCCCAGGGCCTCCCACATTCCCAACCTCTTTCCTCAAATCTAAAAGGTACCACACACCTGGTCTGTCCTGTTCCCTTCCTACCTGCTGCCACCCTGGGTGTTGCCTTCTGTGGTCTCCTTGATGTGCCCCTCTCTTTCCTTCTGCTGTGGAGCCTTGGGTTCAGTTGCCCAACATGCTGGTACAGCATCTCTTTTCCATTTCACCAGACCCCAGCCAGAGGTTTCCCAACCCCACATGCTCTTTGGAAATTTCTGATTTAACTGGGCTGGGGCCTGGGTCTTGGTGTCTTTTTGAATTGAGGAATAAAGTGCACACGTTAGTGTTCACCGAACAGGAGGTAGCACACTTCCAGCATTCCAGAAGATTCCCTCATGCCCCTTCCTGGGTAATACCTGCACCTCTAACCTCTGTCCCAACTCCTATCATCATGGGTCAGATTTGTCTGTTCTTGAGCATCCCGTGGAATGTGCTCTTTTGCTCCATGTGGGGTCATCCATGACATCGGAGGAAGCAATCCTTCTCCCTTGTTTTAATGTTGGAGAGCTGTTGGTCTGGCCCCTGGGGAAACAGTCTGAGCTGGAGTTTGGATGCAGAAGATGTGCATGTAGGGGGTTTGGACGCTGGAGGTTGCTCTTAGGATTGGCAAGATTCAGGGATGTTGGATTGGGCTGAAGGAGTGGTCACAGCAGAGGCTTCCACTGACCCCACATGAGTCCTCAGGCTGCGTTGGCTGTTGAGAATTGTCCAGAGGCCCAGGCCCTTGTATCCCCCTGTTGACCTGTCTCTCACTGGATGCAGGCCATCTCCAGGGAGGAAGTGTGGTCCTGAGTGAGGCAGCTCCCACAAGTCAAGGGCGATGCCATCAGCAGGACACACTCCCAATCACCTGGTCCAAAGTGCCCTAGAACACATGGGGAACATCCAGATGTCCTCCAGCACCCACTGCCATTCCCGCTCGAGCACCCAGAAGTCTGTGCTTTGGTAATAATCCATCCCATCTGGGAGCATCTTCTCTGGAATTCTGTTTGGTCTCCTCCTGGGGAGGGTAAGAAGGGCCAGGTCAGCAAGACGGGCACCAGGCCACCGCCATTGCAGGTATCAGGGCCACAACTGCCTGAGCCCCTCCCTGGCGCTTGGTGTGTGGTGTGAGGCTTCTGCATGAGGCCCCTGCTGATGATCAGGGTTCACTCTTCCTGCCAGGGTGGTGACTCCTCTTTGTTTGCCACAAGGAACCTGAAGGGCAGTGGGGGGCAGCTATAGCTGAAAGTTTAAGGGGACTCTTGGTGGCTCCTGGAAGAAGTGTGTCCCCTTTGGGAAGCAGGACTTCTGGACCTGAAACGCTCAGACACAGGGTGTGGTGGTAGCGCTTCTGTTTCCACCCTGTTGTTCTTGGATGCCAAGATTTCACCATTTAGGAGTGCAGCACCATGCAAGGCCCCACGTTTATTTTTATTTATTTATTTATTTATTTATTTATTTATTTATTTATTTATTTATTTATTTATTTATTTATTTTTGGTACTAGGGATTGAACTCAGGGGTACTCGACCACTGAGCCACATCCCCAGCCCTATTTTTTGTGTTTTATGTAGAGACAGGGTCTCACTGAGTTGCTTGCTTAGCGCCTCGCCGTTGCTGAGGCTGGCTTTGAACTCGCGATTCTCCTGTCTCAGCCTCCCTAAGTGCTGGGATTACAGGCTTGAGCCACCGCACCTGGCTAAGGCCCCACATTTAGAGTGTGGACCATGTCCCAAAAGAAGTCTCTCCTGGTGGGGATTGGATCCAATCTGGCACCTCAGCTGCTGCTTATTTTTTTCTTTTTCTTGTCTTTTTTGTTTGTTCACTTGTTTGTTTTTAATTATTGGGAATTGAACTGAGAGATGCTCTACCTCTGAACTACACCCTGAGTATTTTTTGTTGTTTTCTTTCTTTTTTTTTTTTTTTTTTTT
>PVHX01015257.1:0-30443 GCA_004024805.1 Geosciurus inauris
TTCCCATGCGTGTGCAGTGTCTGTGGGTGTGAGCCTCCCATGTGTGTGCAGTGTCTGTGGGTGTGAGCCTCCCGTGTGTGTGCAGTGTGGGTGTGAGCCTCTGGTGGGTGTGCAGCGTCTGTGGGTGTGCATTGGGACCTGAGTAGCTGGTGAGGAACGCGCATGGGGAAGAGCTTAGAGCCGGGTCTCGGGACGCTGGGATTTCTCCCGCGCTGTGACTGGCTCCCATCCTTCCCACGATGTCGCTCCAGCAGGATGCTGCAATCACCCTGATGCCAAAGGCCTGGTCCTCCTACCACATCCCGACCCCGTCCTTTGGTGACAGTGTTCAAAGGAGGTGTTCAAATGAACAGGGAAGCGGTCAGCACGCCTCTCCACGCATCTCCATTTCTGACACCAGAGGTGAGGACAGCCCTCGGCGGTGCCCAGTGGATGGAGGAGGCAGGACGCCCTCCAGGCCCCTCACTCCTGCGCCCTGAGCAGGTCCCGGGAGCAGGAGGGGCGCAGGCCAGCTTCTCACTGCACCTGTGCGCGGTGCTTCTGTGATGCCTGGGCAGCCCTGGGTCTGGCCAGCGTCCTCGGGTAGCCATGGGACACATCGCATGTGCCTTTCGAATGACGTGTTCTTGTGTAAAGATGTGTCTACATGGGGAGGCAGCGAGCAGGGAGATGGTCACCTGGAGGGTGTCCCTGGACCCAGAGAGGGTGGAGAGCCTTGCAGGGGAACTGAAGTCATCCTGAGGGTGGAGCGACGCCCACGCGAGGGCCGTGCCTGCCAGGCCCTGTGTGGTCAGCCGGCTCGGAGCCCCCAGAGCCATGCACACGAGGGACAAGACTAAGACATGGCTGGGGCCCCAAAGCCCAGCTCACGCCCTCCTGCAGAGTCTGCAGGCCTCCTGGGCCAGCGACGCCACTTACTGTCCTCTCCGTGCTCCTGAAGATCTCTCGGGCCTCCTCAAAGGAGCACTGCTCCTCCTTGCACTCCCTCTCCAGGGAGCCCGGCCGCAGCTCCTCCAGGAAGGAGTTGGCACGCCGTTGCCTGTGGAGGACACTGTGCGCTTCCTCTTGGGTTATGAAGACTGAGAAAGGGAGGCCGTGAGCCAGGCAGTGTCCACACCAAGGTGGCAGGAATCCTCCACACCCTCCCGGTCCCATCAGTGATGGGGCCACCCACACTGAAGGGTCCTGTGGCCTGGGTGCTTCCCTTGGAGCCTAGGCCCGGGGAACCTGAGGTTGGTGGCTTCTCCTGAGGGATGGGGACGGCCACACGGCACTGTATTCATGGAAGACATTTTCTCCACTCACCCTTGTTGGACCTGGTTGCCCACTTGCAGGGATTTATCCTAAGGAAATACTCAGTCCTGTTTGAGACTGAGCCGTGGCGACGGTGCGCGCTTAGTCTGCAAACCACTGCGCCCGTGCAGCGCTGCACCCACGCAGTGCTGAGGAAGGCGTGGCCCTGAGGCAAGAGTCGGCAGCTCGGCAAGCCCTGCTCACCCCGGGGTACACGGACATGTGCAGCGAGCTCCCGCAAGCACTGCTTGGCTTCTCACGGGTGTGACACCCGTGTCCTGCTCTCCACCCACCCAAGCGCCTCCCAGGCCACGCAGCCCCGGGTGCCCAGACCCCCTTGGCCAGCCCTGCAAGGCCCTCCGGGCCTGTGCTGCACCTCAGCTGGAGGCCTCTGCCGTCCTCTCGGGTCCCGTGCCCCTCCCCACACCTCCTGCCTGTCCCGGAGCCTCGAGGAGGTGGGCAGTATCTCCACCTCGCTTCTGAGGAAAGTGGGCTGGCAAGACCCAGGGTGCAGGGGACCCCAACAGTGTAGCTCATGCTGAGTTTGAGGCTCCTTTGGGACACCCAGCCGATGCAGGAAGAGTGACATGAAGGGTAGGTGGCGGGTGTGGGAAGAGGGAGGCCTGGGCACAGGGCAGCAGGGAAGAAGCGAAAGCAGAGCTGTAAGGCGCGGGCTCGAGCGCACATCCAGACTTCTCCTCTGAGGCCTCCGTGCCCGTGTGGGCTGTGGCAGGAGGCCAGACCTGCACCCAGCGTCCCACAGACGAACCCACGCCTCCTACCAGGGATCCAGGAGCTCTGCTCTGAGCAACCCCACTCTGTGCTTGTCCAGCTTCACAGGCAGGTGCCCAGGAGCACCCAGGAGAGCACCCTGCTCCTAAAGGTTTCTTGAAAAACAATCAGCCAATTCTGCCCCGTCAAGAGCAGTCATTCCTCAGCTAAATGTGGTGACACCAGCAGGAGGATCACAAGGTCAGCCTGGACGATTTAGTGAGACCAGTCTCAAAACAAAACATTTTAAAAAGGGGAGGACACTTGCTTTGTGGAAGGAGCCGCCAGCAGATGCTCCTGGTGAATGGCTGTCCAGAGCAGAGGCCAGGCTTAGGCAGCCTGGGCCCAGCCCTCAGGACATAAGCCTTTCTCTTGATAGGAAAGCCCTCCCAAGAGGACGTACCTGCAGCCAGAGACGCCTGAAGCTGGAGCAGAAAGCAGAGGAGGGCAAGCCCACAGGCCCGGGAAGCCATGTTGGAGTTCAGATGCTCCCTGCTGTGGACATTCAAAGGGGACAGGTGAGCAAAGGGCAAGAGCGGGGTGGGGGAGGGGAGGGCAAGGGTTCCTGAACGCGGGGCCAAGAGCTGTGCCGGCTGGACTGGACGCCCTGGTGCCCGGGGGGAGGGGACAGGTGCCGCAGGGAGCCAAGGCCTGCATCTGGCGGGCACTCTGGGCGCAGCGCAGGATTCCAAGGCCCTTAGGACCCCGGGTGGCAAGTGGGAAAACACTCCCACTGAGAGGAAACGTGCCCTGTGGTTGCAGTGCTGATGAGAGGCATGCCTTGGGTAGGGACAGAGGACTTGGAGGGTGGCAGGGAGATGAGGCTGTGGCCCTCACTGTGCCGGGGTCCTGGTGTCTCAGGTGGGCCAGGAGCTGCTCTGGTGCAAGAGCCTGTCTGCCGCAAACGGCACCTCATCAAGGACAGCCCACACCTTCCCCCACACGCCCCTGCCCAACCACAAGCCAGTTCCTCAGGATGTAGGACTTTCTGTGCTAAAACTGGGCGGTTCCAACAGCACAGGGATCTGTGGTCACCATGCCTCCTGGTGGTCCAGTGGGCCTGGGCTGGGCCCTCTGGGGGCAAATGTCCTTTCAGGGATGGGTTCGTGCTCTCCTTCAGAGCTGGACTTGTCTGGGCAGGCCTGACTCGACCACTTCCTCTCCGCCCCTATGGTCAGCTCAGGCCTCAAAGCAGCTGCTCATTTTGGGATAAAGCTCACAACCTGTGCAGCTCAAACTCAACCCCTCCTTTCCCTGGCAGATTCGTGGTCTGTGCAATAGGATAAGATCCTTCATAAACTTGCAAAACATTACAATTATTAGGCTCTTATTGCCTCAAAGAAAGGACATATTTCTTTAAAAAGACACAAACGCTACACTTCAAAAGATGGACACACAGACCCCTGGCTGCAAAGGAGTGGAGGTCCAGGGAGGAGTGGGACAGCAGCCCCTGTGCCTGCCCCCATGTGTTGAGACCAGTCACAGCGCCCCGTGCCCATGGGACAGATGTGGAGGGAGACCAAGTGGGCGAGGCCCTGTGGGTCCAGGTGGACCCCTTCACACTTGAGTCCTCAGCAGCCAGTGCTGGGACAGCCACAGGGAGGTTGCCTGTGTAATCTGCGCAGCCATTGAACTCTCCTCGCCTGCTGTGGCTGAGTTGGCTTTGTGCTCCATCTAGAGGGCAGGCTGGGTAAGTCCCCACCTCCAGCCCCTGCCCCAAGGCTTGCTTTCTGTTTTGAGCTTATTATTATTGTTTGCTTAGGAGTTTGCCACCCTGTTCCTTGTGCTCCAAGTGCCCTATTTCCATGGCTGTGTCCTTGGTATTGTTATGCTGCTTTCTCTGGTTAGTGCTTATCTGGTCTCCTTGCTTTATTTTATTTCAATCTTGGCATAATTTTATTTCAGGGATCCTTGATGAGTTACCTGCCCATCCAGTTCAGTGCTCTTCCCGTAGGTCAGCCACTCACATAGATTACCACATTCCTCACACCTGCTGCGGGTCAGGCCCATCTGGATTCGCATCCTCACTCTTTTGTGTTTTCTCTTCACTGTGTTCCCTTCTTCAACCCTTCCCTTCCTCTCCTGGACCAACAACCTTCCTGCATTCTCCACCACTTTGGTTTGAAGTTGTGGGGTGTGTTACTTGGTAAAGGTGTCTCTACATCTCTCTGCTACCTTCACGTTCTGACGTGTGTAACCCCATTACCACTTGTATCAGCACCACAGTTGGACAGGTGAAGAATCAAGATGCGAGGCCTGTGCGCCCAGGGTCCTGCCCACAGCCGGCCTCTTGCTCTGCCTGGCTGTGCAGGCCCTAGACCATTGTGTACCTCTGCAGGGCCAGCCCCTGTGTTCACAGAGCAGGCAGGCAGCAGGGGTTTCTGACATTTATTCAAACTTCACCCATACAATAAAGAACTCTGATTTTTAAATTTCATTTACATCAGCAGTTGAAAAAAAAAGTAACAGTGAATGAAACATGACATTTTAAAGTGCCTTCATGAGGGGGAAATCACATGAGATAGGGCAACCCCGGGTTGAGATGGAAGGAGCCGCATCTGCACAGGAGATGAGGCAGACCACATTCCACGCCGTTTCCAAGGAACGTGTGCACCAGGAGAAACACTGGGGTCTTCACAGGTCTCCTGCTTTATTCCCATCCTCTGGAGGTCTGGCCAGCAAGGGCTCTGCACACCACAGGGAGGGGAGGGGGCTTCACCTAGGCCACATAGCAGGGCGGCTGCGGCAGCAGCCCCCCACGGCAGCAGGGCGAGGAGACAGGGAGACTATAAAGTGACATGTTCAGCAGCATGAGACCATAAATACACCTTCACATTCAGATCACATGTACACACGCAAACACGCACAAAAACATCTGTCCTCCTGGAAACAGAGTCTCAAGGGACAGATTTGTATCTCAAACACACACAAAGGTTTCAAAAGCAGAGGAGTTCATTCCAGTTCTGCCATGATCTGCATACAGCGGACCCTGCACATGCCACTCAAGGTGATGCCATCAGCACGCAGACCTTCCGCAAGGCTAGGCAGGGCCCCTGGGAAGGACATCAGTCCTGCCTGAGGCTCCGCAGCCTGTTCCCCCAGCTGCAGCTGATGGGGCCCCGCAGAACCTGCATCTTCACAGAGCCTTCGAGACAATACAAATACACTAATTCAGAGATGCTCTTTAAAAAAATTGAGTCCCTTATTTGTAGAAAAGAAGATTCATGTTTTGAATTAGGATTGAAATTTTCTTGTGAAATGAGGCTGATGCACGTGGAGGATCTGGTTTCTTACTGCTGTTGGTTGTGGAGACACCACCTGCCTTTCCCGAGGGACGTGTGTCTCTGCACCTGTGACCAGGTGTGCTTCGGGAGTGCCCACCTCAAGTGGCGGTGTAGACAACGTGCTTCGATGTAAACCCCAGTAACAAAAAAATAGTATTATATCAAATACAGTATCAAATTATCATCTCATGTAAACACAGTGATCCTTGGTAAAGGTTTGAGGCCAAAGTACCACAAAAAATGGCCGTGGGATTAGTTTAATCCCTGTTTTAAAAAAATCAGAAACGTATAAAAGACAGGAGGAGCCAGGCCCGTCCGCAGTGGGGTCGCTGCTCCCCGCGGCCCCTCCCGGGAGCCAGCTCCTGCCCCGCGCCCGCCCTGGGGTCCTCGCGTGGCCAGCTCTCCGTCCTCCAGCGCCGTCCCCTCCCCAGAGCAGGCGCCCGCGGAGGCCTGGCTCCTAGCCCTGGAGGTCGGAGAAGGGCGCCGGGCAGCGCTCGCTGCAGCTCGAGGAGTTGCTCAGCACGGCCGACCCTGGGCTGGACTCTGCGGGGAACCGGTGGACACACGCTGCGGCCGCGGCCTTCCCGTGCGGCCTCCACCCCTCGCGTCCGACGGGCACGCAGGGCGCCCCGCGTGCGCAGGCCTCACCTGAGCTGCTCAGAGCCTGCGCCGAGCCGGACGGGCCCAGGAGCGCGCACAGGCCGCCGGCCGGCACCCAGCCCTCCTGGCCACTGGTCAGGTCGCGGACGTACCTGGGCGAGGCGGGCGTCAGCGGGCGAGCGTAGGGAGCGGGCACGCCCAGGGGGCGGGGCTTGTGGGAAGTGGGCGGCCGCGGCCCGCAAGGCGGGTGGGCGGGGCATCGCAGGGGGCCCTTGTGTACGCGTGCGGGCACCTTACCAGAGCCCCTCGGCGCCCTCCTCCACCACCTCCACCACGTCCCCGCTCCTCACGGCCAGGGCCTCCGGGCCCCCCTTCTCGTCGTCCAGCACCACGGTGTACTTCCCAGGGACCTGCGGGAGGGAGACGGACAGGCAGAGCGCCCGTGGGTCAGCACCTGCTGCTCTGCGCCAGCTCAGGGCAGGGAGTGTGTGTCCCCAGCCGGCTTCAACGTTCCCGCTGTGGGAACAAGGCCCTGTCAGGAGGATGCCGCCAGGCCCCACGTTGTGACCATGTCAGAAACCCAAGCCCCAGTGCCGGTGTCCACAGCGCTCCCTGGCCTCTTGGTAGGGCACACTGGGCTCCGTGCTGGTCTCGGCATCCCCTCCTTCTGGAATGCCTGCCCTCTGGTGGGGCTCATTCAAGGGCGGCCCTCTGCAGGTGGCCAGCCCCTCTACCTGCTGGGCTCTTCTGGGCTGTGTTCTCTGGAGGACATCCTTACCTAAAGTGTACTATGGCTGACTGCTTTTTTGTGCCCCCGTGAGAGTGGATTCTCCCCGTGTTCCCTGCTTTCTCGGTGCTGGGAACGGGCCTGGCACCAGTGTCTGTGGGATCAGTTCTGCTGTGAAGGTGGGACTGAGGAGCGGGAGCTGTTCTCATGGAACATGGGCACTCCTGTCCTCACAGAAGCACGTGAGCTGCAGGAGGGGCTCCAGCAGTAGGGCCTGGGCAGGGTGGTGAGGGCCCTTCCTCCTTACAGAGCCACCTGCCCCAGGATGGACAACCCCAGCCTGGCTCCCTGCAGGGCCCAGAGCAGCCAGGAACCCCCCCCACACACACACTGAGAGCAAGATCCACCCCTCCCCGGGCCCTACTCTCCCGTTCACCAGCCTCAGTCCCTTCCTGCCCTGCTGCCCCGCTCTGTGGGCCCACGTCTGCACTCCTCACTCTTGGCCTGTGTTAATGCGCCCTCTCCAGAGAGACCCAGCATGGAGTGTGCAATAGGTATTTGCTGGGGTGATCCCAACTCTAAGAATTTAGTATGCAAATAAGTGTCTCTTGCTGCAATATTAAAAACAGGGCATGGTTTATAATGCAAACCCATACGTAGGGATTGTGCAAATCCATAATCAAGATAGTTCGATTTCTTAAACAATGAGGTGGAGGCTCCAGTGCAGTGTGGGGAAAGCTCAGTTAGAACACTCTGTCCATGTGGAGGGTGAGTGATAGGAGTGGGCTGTCCCTTGAAGAAGGGCGCACTGTGCCGGGGCTCTAACGGGAAAGTGGTGGGTGCATGGGGTGCTGGCACCCTGGGCATGGACACTGACCCAGGCCAGCACAGAGCATCTCGGTGTGAGGAGCTGGGGCTGCACTTGTGAGACCCAGGCTGAGGTGGGTCTTCTAGAACATTCCTTCTCCAGGGGACAGCACCCCCTACCACCACCCAGGTAGGCCAAGGTTACCAGCTTCTTGGGGCCCACTCCACCATCTTCCTCTGCATCGGAGGAGTTGATGGGTTCCTCAGCGCTTGACCAGCCGCCCTCATCCTCAGGGGCCTCCAGCGAATGGGACGCTTTGTTCCAGCCTGAAGGAGGAAGAGGCTCCAATGGGGGCCATATGCAGGAGAAGCCACCGTCCGTCCAGTCGTTCCATGTGAATCCCACAGACTCCCCGCAATGGGCAGCCGTGGGTCCGAGCTGAGCCAGTCACAGACGAGAGCCTTTGGCCTCGCGAGACCCGTCTGCCCAGGCTCCCTGGCTCCCCACCCCGTCAAGATGCTCCCACTGTGTAGATTCACAGGGAGACCGACAGGGTGTGATGGGTGTGAAAGCATCTGCCCTCATCTGCCAATCCACAGGGAGACGAACCTGGATACCTGTGCCCTTGGGTCAAGCTGCAGCCCCACAAGCCCTACCCTACAGCCAACACCAGAGGAGGCGTCTCCTTTAACACTGTGACAGCCACCACCTCCCAGACCAGCCAGGAAGGCAGCTTCTAGCAAAAAATGACCCTGTATAGCTCTGATCTGTCAGCCAAGTGGGGCGGTGTACTCATCGGGCAGGCAAGAACCCAGGTGGAGACACTGGACAGCCAGTACAGGGCTGTATGAGTGGTCGCAACAAAGCCAGGCTCTACGTCAGCCTCTGATCAAACCACACGCTGGCCAGCCAGTTGGGACCTAGACTTATCTATTGCTTTGTTACTGTTCTTCCTGCCTAGTATCCCCAAGGGGTGGCAGTGGTGTTTCCCATTGGGACGAGATGGAGACCACACACTCACAATGGTAACTAAACAGAGTAAGTTCACTGAGCATCTGTCCTTAGTACTCCAGATGCCCAGTGCATTAATGACGCCTCAGTGCTTCAATGAGGAACAAGCATGCCAGGGACAGGACAGTTGGAACCTGGCCACAGCCTGCTCCAGGCTGACGCTGCCTTTTCCTATGACAGAGAGTGCTGGCTGGGCTGTGAAGAAATTGCACAGGAGCCCCATGCGTGCATGTGTGTGTCTTACCCACCCCATGAAGTTGGGGCTGCAAAAGACATGCTGTCTTTGGAGGCCAGCTCCCATGCCCAAGAACCTTCTAGGCTGGCAGTGGAAAGCTTCTGCTGAGGCGGCCCAGGAAGCCACCTCTGTCTTTCTAGCAAGGGAGCTGGGCCTGGGTCTCTGCACAGGCTTGACCCCTTCCTCACGCCAGGCCAGGGGAATGGCTTGCATCCAGGCAGGAGCTGGGGACTGCATTGCCACTGGCTGCTGCCCTGTTCTCGCTTCTCTGAGCCTACTTGCAGCTGCAGCTCAACTGGGGAAGGATGGGGCATTGGTGACAGAATCCTGCTCAGACACCCTCTCCCCTCCCACAGCCCCATCACTGTGAAGCTCAGATGGGGCCTCTGACCAAGCAGGACCCAAATTTGCGAGGACAGTAGGGACAAGAGATGAGGACTGCCGTGGCAGAGAAGGCACACGGAAGCCTTTGCTTTAGCATGTTGTGTGTTGGGGGAGACCTCAGGGGCTTAAGAACAGAAGGGTCTGCAGACGTCAACAGTGCCAGGACACGGCACTTGGCCTGGAGCCTCTGGACAAGCCCTCTGACCAGGCTTGAGTGGTCCCTGCATTAGAAACACGTGGGAGAAGTGACAACCTGCTGTGGGAGGGGTACACAGGGCACTGGGGGGGGGGTGGCCTCAAAGCAGGTGCCCCACTCTCCATCTGGGATGCTGGGGGTTCTGTGCAAGATGAGGCCAAGATGACCTGTGAATCTGGTCATCTCCATTTTCCACAAAATGGTCCTTCATATTGTCAATGCTGCAAAAACACCTTCCAGGCCGAAGGCTTTCAGTAAAGCACCTGGTCATCACCCACACACCACAGGTGCCCTCCCGGCAGCACACAGACTGCTCATCTCCGTTCACAGGAGGGGTGGACGCTTGCAGAGGCAAGCTCACTTGGCTGCATGGGAGCTGGAGGCAGGCTCTGGCCTGAAGCGTCCACCAGGCTCAACTCTGCCAGCCCATGCTGTGCGCCACAGGGCAGAGAGCGCCGAGGGCTCAGAGGCTCTGGTCACAAAAAGAAAGTACCTAAGGGACAAGCAGACCTTTGCAGGAGGCAGCCAACGTAGCCCACCTGGGTCTCGGCTGTAGCGAGCTGGGTGTCCGTGATTAGCACAGGCGAGCACACCAGCCAGCTCCTGGTCTCTGAACCGTACCCAGAAGCAGCAAGAAGGCTGGGGTGCGATGCTTGGGGCTATGAGCTTGCGGACTGGAATGAGCCCGCGCCCGGCAGTATGGGTGGCCCCAGGCTGAGTGGGATGCCGTTCAGCTGTGCCCCTGGGAACCTTTGCAATTGTTTGCACAGCTCAGGAGGATCTAAAATGTGATGCTCTCTCCTGCACCTGCATCCTTGGCTGGGCAGGGGAGGCCATGGGATGTCCCTAGGGGTCACCCTTGGAACATAAACGAGCAGGAAACAAGAGGCCCTGGTCCCAATGTGGAGTCTCACCCTTTGGTCTGCTCATGCAACCATCTCCCCTCTGCAAGGGGAGGATGGACCAGATCTCGTGGCTTGTTTCCTCCAGAAGGATCACAAGCTGGGGATGCAGGTAGGGGTGCTGGTATTGTGGGGCCCCACAGCCTACCACAGCCACTGAGCAGCAAACTCAGCCCAAACTCTGGCCAGGTGCAGCAACAGCAAGCTGCTGCCCCCAGGGTCACTAATGAGGGGTCAGTGGGAAGCCAGTGCCCCCCAGCATCTGTCACCAGGTATCAAGCTGTAGGCCACTAGGGCTGCCTCTGGCTGTGGGCCTGCTCATGTCACCCGAGGTAACCTGCGTGGGCCACACACAGCCCTCCTGGCCGGTGTCCAGCAGCTGAGCCACGCTACCTCGCAAACCAAAGGGAGTCGGGTCGCTCTTTACTTCATGTCGCTTAGCCTTTTTGTCGGGACTGGTAGGAGAAGCTGCAGGAGGAGCAGAGGCAAAGACAGAGAGAGAGTGAGGGGCAGCCGGAGCGCAGGGGGCCAGTGAGATGGATGGACACAGCATGGGCTTCCCTCCAGATCCAGAGAAGCTTTGTGAGCGTGTGAGGTGGCGGAGGGGGAGAGGGAGGGCAGCAGAAAAGAGGGAGGCCGACGGGCGGTGGCCTCAGCCAGTCATTCTTAGGCTCTGCCTCCAGGACCTTTCCTCTGCTCTGCGTTATCAAAGGTGCAGCACCCCGAGGGAGGCTGCTGTTTCTTTCAAGTCTGAAGCCGATGTAAAAGCATTGTATACATTGAGAAGAGCCCACTACTCTCTGGACCAGCATCTGCCACTGAAGAGAGCCCTGGTCAACCTGGCCTCAAGCACTGGGAGGGAGCATTTCAGGGCTGACGGCCAGGTCTTTGGCCACCAAGGAGCACTCCAGGCTGATGGGAATTTTAGCTGGGCATCCTTGGCCAGCCTGCTCACTAGCAAGTGCCCGAGAGGGTATCTGCTAGTGGCATCTGCTGGGGCAGGAGAGTAATGGCATCCAGAGGGTTATGGCCTGCAGGAGCTCAGGGAAGAGCAGGGAAGGCAGAGCGGGGAGAAGGGAGTCACAAGAGAGCCAGGAAGCCCAGTTTCTGAGCAGGCCTGTAGATCTGGCCTTCACGTTTTCAAAAGGACACCTTGAAAGATGACTTCAGGTGTCAGTATGGACACTCAGGTGTCAGTGAGCAAGGAGGACGTCATGAAAGTGCTATGGATGGGCTGTGCATGGGATGAAGGGGTGGAGCCTCCTGAGAAGGTCCCCACGATGGCCACCACACCATGCAAGACAGATACCAGCACAGAACACAGGGTGGAGGGTAGACCTCAGGCAGTGCCTCTTTACCTCTCTGACCTTTCAGGTTAGCAAAGCCCTGCAGGGTGAAGCGCTTTCTGGAAAGTGCGGAGCTTTCCGAGGTAGAGCTAGAGACCATGTCATCTAGGAGGGAAGAGAGACACATGCAGAGGGCCTGCAGCCTGGCCATGTGGCGGGCAGAGAGTCCAGGGCCCAGGCTTGCACTTCCCCAAACTGGCTGGAGCAGGGCACCCAGGGGCAGAGTGTGGGCTCTGCAGTGAGGGGGAGGGGACTGAGTTCCAGCACCGCACCTGGTGGCCTAGGAAGGGCACGTCTGCTGCACACGGCTGGAGGAACACTCCGTGAGACATGCAGGCCACACTCACATCCCGGCAGACACCCACCTTTGCCCTTCTCCGGGGGCTTCGGCAGTGACGAGCTCACATATCCTTCCAGACTCAGGGGGTCCGTCTTCCTCTCTTCCACCTTCTTGATGTTTCTCGTGTTCCCTCTCGAGGGGCTGGTGACATCAGACACACAAAAAGATGCACGTTGCCTGGTTAGCGTTCAGACTCTGAGGACAGGAGGCCTGGGACCTCTGGGCCCCCAGGTCACCCCCAAGGCCCGATGTCCTGCCTCAGAGCAGGGAGCACTTCCAGCCCAGCCGAGGAGCCACGTGAGGACAGAAAGCACTCTCCTTGCTGCACGGGGGAGGCTTTGGGGAGTTTCTCTTTTAAAGTAGCAGTTTTATGGCTCATTTATTTAGGCTGCATTTATTCCATGAGTGATTAAAGGTCACTTTTGTAAGAAAGAGGAAAGATAAAGTGAACAAATAAAATAACAAAGGAAAAATGAGGAGAGAAAAGAGAACAAAGCCACGTGCAGGCAACGTCTGCTACCATGATGGGAAATAAACCACAGACAGGAGCCATCAGGGAGGCCAGCTGACTGCGACTGTGGGGCGCGGGCCGGAGATGGCACCCCGGGGCTGACCCTCTGGGAGAAGCCACCAGTATGTAAATCCCAGACAAGGACACTGGAAGGGCCTGGGGGCAAACCTGATCCCAGAACCAGGAGGCCCCGGTGACAGTGGTGAGTGAGCTCCAGGGCCGTGCAGCTGTGAGGCTCCCAGCCTGCGTCTGGTCCTCACCTGGTGCTGAGCGGTGCGGGCAGGGGCAGGCTGTGGGACTGTTCCAGGGTCCGGTGCTGGCTGGCTTCTGCAGGGGAAGGGATGCCACCCGCTGCCGTCAGGCACTCTGTGCTGAGGCATTCTGTGGGGGGGACTCTGGATGCCCAAGGGGAGAGGGAGCGGTAGCCGAGGCACCTCACCTCGACAGGCCTGCAGCTGGCTGGTCAGCACTTTCCGAATCTCATTCACCCATGCGGCTTTAATTTCGGGAGTTGGTGCCTGTCCCCCAAAAGAAATTCAGGACTAAGTACTGGGGTCCCCAGAGAAGCATACTCTTGAAACTTCCAAGGACACTCCTAGGTGTCCATGGTCAGATCACTGCCTGTGACACAGAAGGGACAGGTGGGGACATGGGGATGCTTGTCGTGGAATGCTTGCTTTGCAGAAGAAAGGGCCTTGCAGCTGTGCCCAGTACCTAAGGCTGGGCAATGGCAGCCGGTGGACCTGCCAAGAGGCTGCCTAAGGCTCTGGTGACACTGCGGCGTCTCCCAGCAGATGCTATGCTTACGGCTTCTCTGGGGAGCAGCCTTGCCTGGACCCTGCTTTAGGTGACAAGGACAGTGGTGTATCTGAAACTATGATAAACAGCCAGGTAGGGGACCAAGTCAAGGGCAGGCACGGGGGGCTGCTGTGCAGGCTCAGGACAGAAAGCAGCCCTGAGTCCCTGGGCTGTGGCCCAAGTGTCTGCCGATGGGCAGCTGGGCTCTGAAGGTGCCAAGCTGGGCCGCTCCCCAGGATGCTGTGTGGGGCCTGAGCAGGATCCTGCTGGCCTCAGCTCTATGGGGCCTTGCTGGCAGGACTGGAGGACACCCTTGGGCTTCGATGCTCCTGTGGCCTCTGCACCCAGGGCCATGTCATCTTTCGTGTTAGAATCCCGAAGGGCAATTGACCAGGCCCCTCCCCACACGTGGCTTAGCCCCTCACTAGGCACTTGGGGCCAGCTGGGGCCTCAGGGAAAGGACCCTGCCCCCCGAGTCTACATCATAGCTCCCTGCTCCTCATCAGCTCAGCGAGGACGCTGCCACACACTTCCCCACCAGGAACCAGGCCACGCGGACGAAGCTGTCCAGCGCTGCGCAGGGACGCAGGAGCGTGAGCTTCTCAGCAGCACTGCTTGCAGCACCTGGTCTCTCTGAGTCCCCCGGGGCCCTGCTCAGGCTCGACGCCCAGGGCAGAGGGCACAAGGCCTCCTTAGAGGCCTTTTGCTGGCCGTCCCTAGGAGGAGGGCTCCCCTGCACCTTTTCTGGGGAGCACCTGGCCTGCGGAACAGGTGAGTGGCCCCACCTGGACGATGTAGACCTCCTCCCTCGCATTATACCAGATCTCAAACTTCTTGGCATCGCCCTTCACGGTCTCCGTGATGCCGACAGCAGTCATCTGGTGAGTGCAGAACAGACAGGCGTCAGCGTTGCCCGCTCGAAGACATGGGGGCAAGTGGTGGGAACCCCAACTCCCACACCAGAACACGGCGCCCCTCGGTCCTCGGGTGTTCATCTGGTGCTGGGCACCCAGCCCTCGGGGCAGACGGCCACAGGCTTCCCCCCAGACGGCAGCTCTGCATGGGCAGGCCACTCACATTCAAGGACTGCTTGTAGCTGTAGGAGGGGGCCTTCTCGTACCCCTCCCCGTTCTCCTCCCGCTTCTTGCAGAAGAGCACTGCCTTCTCGTGCAGAAACAGGTGCCGCTGCATGGGCTTGAACCGGGCCAGCTCCTTCACCTTGGTGTGGCCCTTCTTGTGGTCTGTCCACACGCTGAAGGAACCCTGCATCAACAGCTTCCCCAGGTCACCCAGGTTCCCCTGCAGCGTGACGGCAGGGGGGGGGGGCGTCAGGCCCAGGCGGGTGCCGGGCGGGCTTCCGTGCACACGCTGAGCGAAAGCAGCCCCCGCAGAGGCCTCGTGCTGCGCGACTCCCAGCACGGGCACTCTGGGAAAGGAGACCACAGGGACAATGAGAAATGGGCGACTACCGGGGACGGGAGGAGAGGGACGGCGAGGCGGAGCAGAGGGCTCTTGGGGCAGCCGACTACGGTGTGGCAGTGCAGCGGCGGGTACAGAGTGCATGCGCAGCACCACTTTACAGGAGCAGAAGCACACCGGCCCTGCTGCCCAGTAGCAGCAAGTGTCACTAAGGCAAGAGGACAGTCACCGGGAAGGTGCGGGGAACCTAAAACTGCCAGAACAAGTCCAATCTATTAAATTTTAAAAACTTAGAACAGGGCTGGGGCTGTAGCCCAGCGGTAGAGCGCCTGCCTCGCATGCGTGAGGCCCTGGGTTCGATCCTCAGCACCACGTACAAAGCGATAAAATAAAGACATTGTGTCCATCTACAACTAAAAAATATTTAAAAAAAAAGCCCAAAAACCTTAGAACAGGGCCAAGTGGACAGAGACACATAGACCAGTGGCCCTGGGACAGGCTGACAGGGAGCCACGAGCAGGCCACCTCCATGGCCACTCCCTGTCAGCCGCCCACCCACACAGCAGGCCACAGAAGACAGATGCCACATGGGCTCTTCAGGGATGCCCGGTTGTCAGGGGCAGAGAAGAGGGAGGAGGCGAGGGCGCATCCTGCTGGAGACGCCCACGGAGCGTCTCTGCCACTCCCCGCATGAGGCCCCAGGGCCTGCACGTTCAGTGCCAGAGCCGGCGCTTGCTCCTCAGGCCCACCCAGAGCTCCCAACTCAGGACCGAGGCCGTCACCAGGTTCTACGCCTGTCACCTCACAGCTTGGGGAGCTTGGAAGCATTGCCGGGAAGCCCACCAGATGCTCACTGGATCCCACCAGGACCGAGACAAGTGCCCCGTGCCGGCCCCGCGTCCTTACATCATAGCCGGTGATGGCGATGAGGTGCATGGAGTCGTTCACGGCCTTGAGGATGCCCAGGATGGAGCTCAGCGCCTCCTGCAGGTCCTCGGCCCCCTCGCCGTGCCGGCTGTACTTCAGCATTTCCTGAGGGCGGGTGGGGAGCTGGAGGCGCCTGCTCATGTGGGCTCCGGGCAGCCCCTGGGCCTGCCCTGAACCGGCCCCTGGCAAGCCGCCACATGCCCGCACTCTTCAGCAAGCAGCTGCCCACCTCCCTGCAGCCAGCTGAGCTGTGAGGCAGGGGCAGGCCTGGCACCCCTCCTGCCATGTGCCCCCTGAGGGCACAGGATCGTACACTGGGCGGGCCTACAGGAGGCCTCTTCTGCTCACGCTCCATGCCCACTCCTGGATGGGCGAGGGGCCAGCAGGATAAATAGGGCATGGCCCTGCCTGGAGGAGACACGTGGTCCTGTCTGTATAGGACCCTGGTGCTGACGAGCAGGAGCCTGTGGGAAGGAGGTCTGACCAGCTGTTCACCTCTGTCCCCAGTCCCTAGCAATATCTAGCACACAGTAGGCTGTACAAATGGCCGAAAGAGCCAGGGCCACAGCACCAAGTAGCTCAGAAGGTACCTCCTGGCTTGGAAGAAGGGTTTGGGAGGAAGAGGCTAGGGCCTGGGCCTGGCCAGTGGCCCCAGGGCAGCTGTGATCCCTGGCCAGCAGGTGGGAGAGGCACAGGTGGGCCGTGCTCCTGGTGGATGCAGCCCCGGGAGGCCCACCTTGAGGAGCAGCTGGTACTTAGTGATTCTCTGCACAGGCTTCAGCAGGTAGGAGTCCAGGCTTAGCTTGTGCTCCAGCTTCCGCTGGCACTCCTGGAACCACAGACAGGCCCTGGGTTAGACAGCGTCCACGGTCCTCTAAGAGCAAACCGGAAGGGCCCAGAGGCGCACCTGGAAGAAGGGACAGTCGGAGCACTGTCTCCACAGGCTTTCGGAGCGGGGCTTGTTCTGGCAGTACTTCTCGTAGATCTGGAAATCCTCCATCTGCAGCCAGGAGGGCAGATGTGTTAGATGGTCACACGCAGGTGTCTGCCATCAGGTCCCCAGATGCTGGTTTTGAGCATCTGGGGACCTGGGGCACAAATGGCCTGGGGTGTGGCTGGTTTGGGATGCAGATGAGTTGAGGTATGGATGGTTTGGGGCACAGCACCTTGGGGTGCAGAGCCTTGGGGTGCAGGTGGCTCTGCAGGCAGAGCAGTGGCTGTGTGTCTCCGACTCCACCTGAGCCGCTTGTCTTAGAGAGAAGGCCAGGTTGGGCTGCCTCGTCACCTCTGCCCTCTCTTGACTTGGAGCCCTCTTGGCCTGCCTCTGACTTTCTAGATCTCTTGCTGAGCAAGCCCCTTTATGGACGCTGAGCTGGAAGACCACTGTGGGCTTGGAAGCAGACAGGGAGGCAAACTGCCGGGCTGGGCAGCCTCAGGCTGGCAGCTGCCCTGCGCCTCTCCCACTGCGGGCCCTGCGGCTCAGGGACAGCAGACCATGGGATCCCAGGAAATGTGGAGCGCTGAGAACTGGCGGGCACGGGCAGCCTGCACCCACCCCGCTCTTTGAGCCCAGGTTGCCCTGCCCCTGGTTGCCGTGCCCCTCGCTGGTTGGCAGGTCGGTGGTGCCTCCCACCCCCCGCACTCTGTGGTTAGCAACATAGCTGCTTTCCCACTGGAATCATGGCCGAGAACACAGATGGATACAGACTCTCTGCAGAAAGTATTTCCAGGGCTTGGCCTAACAGCAGTGGCCAAACTCCGGGCGCGTGCACATCCCGGGTGGGCTCAGTAGAACATGGAGTACCCTCCCCAGGGGCGCTCCTGCCCTTCTGCTCAGCCCTCAGGAGACGCTGCTGCTGGAGGGGACCTCGGACCTACAGAAGGGTCTGCTCTCCACCTTAGACAGCACCGAGGAACATGCCAACAGCCTGGCTTTGCCATGACAGAGACGGCTCCTCCCTCCTTCCTGTCCACCACCTGGTGTCAGCCTAGGACAGAGTCTCGGCCTCCAGCTCTCTGTGGAACCGTTTAGTTTTTCTGCTGTCAGTGGGCCGCTTTTCCAGTGGCTAAGCTGGCCATTCACGGTGCCCAGCAGGACGAGTCCCTGGGGCTGGGCAGCATCTGGCCTGTCCCGCCCCAAAGCGTCCACAAGCCCCTCCCTCTGGAGCTGTCCCCACAGCCCTGTGCGGGAAGCAAGTGCCTATGATTTTAAAGAGGAGAAAATAAAGCTGGGGACTCCAAAGCCTTGTCCAGCGTTGTCCAGCAAGTGGGGACCGCAACCAGGGCAGGAACAGAATTAGAATAGGTGTGGCAGGAAAGCTTGGCTCCACCCACATGCCCCGGACCAGGCCCGTAACAGTTCTAGTGTCCCCAAGGTCATGTTTGATGGGTTTTCTCTTTTTTGAACTATTCTTTTGCCCCTCCAGGGAGTCCCATGTCATCTCAGCACCCTGGAAGCTCCTGTGTTCTGTGGCTGCGGGGTGCGGGGGACCCCAGTGGAGCCCTAGTGGAACCTGAGGCTGCTAGCGTTGGTAGCTGAGAAGTCGGCGGCACGCACCCTCTCCAGGAAGCACCTTCCCACCAGCTCCGGGCAGTCTGCACAGCTCTCCAGCTCCCGCAGGAATATCCTAGACAGGGAGGTCTCCGCTGAGTCACACGCACATCAATGGCTGTTTCCAGAAGACCCCCAGCGGTACTCTGGATGGCCCAGGACGGTATGATGCCAGCGTCCACCAGGCCTGAGACCCTGCAGCCCACGCTGGAGCCTGGCTCCTTCCCGCCAGGTGTGCACAGCCTCAGACTCTTCATCTGTGTCTGCGGTGGCACACACAGAAGTTGCCGCTGCTTTGCCAGCCACAGGAAGCGCGGGAGGTTGGAAGACAGAGGCGGGGCAGTTAGGGGCTCTGGAAGCCCCGTGTCTGCTGGCCATGGACCTGTAGGCTTTCTGCAGACATACCTAGGGGCCCTCCCTTCGGCTCCATGGCTGGGTTTTCCTCTCCAAATTTCTGACTTGCATTTACCCCCGGGGTGGGGGGAAAGGCCACTGGGGTCCACTCTGGATACCAGGGGACCAGTGCCCAAGGACTAGACACAAAGGTGACCAGTGCCCCAGGACTAAACACAAGGTGCTAAGGAAGGTCTTATGACTCCCCCCACCTTTTCTACTAGTGGTGGGCGGGGACGCAGAAGACAGAGGAAGGAGCAAGTGGAGGGATAATATCTCGGTACTGCTCTGACCAGGTCCACCCACGCTGGGCCTTGTTCCAGGACGCAAGCATGTGCTGTCCACCTGTGGGCCTCCGGCGTGCCCCATGACAGTCTGCTCTCTCACGAGCTCTATGATCAATGAAACAGTTAAGGCAGCCAAGTGAGGAGCCCAGCTGTGGCAGCTGTGCACTGCTCAAGCCACAGAGAGGCAGCTGTGCTCCAAGGACAGCAGTACCCTGTACTCTCGAGGGGTCAGCAGGGAAGGGACGTCTGGGTTGCCACTCTTCAAGAATGGGCACGAGGACAAAGTGAGTCCTGCTAAGTGGTGTGGCCTTAAGGGACCCCAAAGTGGCAAATGCACACCCTTTTCCTGGGGACAAGGAGAAGGGCAGAGGGGGCCAGCCCACTCCTGGTTCCTGGCACAGTCCTGTGAACGGCTTTGCCACATTGGGCCGCTGTGGGCACTTGTCAGCAGAGAAGGCACAGGAGGGCCCTCGGGATGCTCTGGGCAGCCACGGAGCCTCTGTGCTCTCTGTGCATCAGCCCCTGGAGAGATCTGTCCCCATCAAGCAGACGCCAGTGGCCGGCGGGTCCCAGCTGCATTGGAAGGGAGAGGTCACGGAGCACGTGTGTGTGGGGTCAGAGGAAGGGCCCCACCTGTTATGAAAGTGATAGATTTCCTCCATATTTCCAAACAGAACGTCCTTCTTGTTGTGCAGGCCTGTCGAAATGAGGTGGGTCATCAAAGGATTCTCCATCTGAGCCGCGTAGCCCTGAGGGAGAGGACAGAGGTCAGCACAAGCCCCAGACCTGCAGACTCAGATCAGGCAGGAGTGGACAGTTGAGCTGGTGGTGCACGACTGCCTCTGAACAAGGCCCACAGCACAGGGTGGGTCGCAGGCAGCACCCAAGGTGGGCCTCACCCTTCCTTTCTAGCCTTTTTATTCAAATTTATACAAAGCGCATGGACCGTCCATCTGCTGCCATTAACCTCCCAGGTCACCATTTGGAGAGCTCAGCCCCCAGCAGACCCCTCCCCAGGTGCCAGTCAACCTCTCACCCTAGACGCCTGGTTCCAGAACTCTCCATAAACGGAGCCGCACACTCTTTTGCTCTCCCTGTCACTGTCACTAGGCTGGGAGGGCCACGTGCGTACTGCGTGCATTAGCAGCTCTGGGCTGCTGTAGCGGCTGCCCTGAGCAGACCCACTCCGTCGTCAGCTCTGCCCTTCCCTGGCAGACGGACAGCGAGTGTGCCCGGTCAGGCTGCTCTGAGCAAGGTGCCCTGAGCATTGTTACGTGCCTTCCCGTGGACACAGCCATGCATTTCTACGCAGCATTTCCTAAGTGACGCCACAGCGGGAGAGTGGACACCTCCAACCGCAGTGCACGGCCTCACCTCCAAGACGGAGAGCAGCTCCTCCACATAGGCCCGTTCTGTGTCCAGGAGCTCGTTCATCACGTGTCTGTGGACAGGGTGTGGGCAGCACACGTGAGGGCCGGGCAGGAACAGCCGGGTCCCAAGTCGCACTTGCAGGTAGAGGCACTTCCAGTCCAGACGCAAAAGGCCCGCCTAGCGCGAGGGCCTGGGGGGAGCCGAGCCTGGCGGACACTCCCAGTGTCCTGGCTTCACACCCCACCGGCCACCTCTTGTGTTGCCTCTGGGAGCAAAACCCCGACCCACCTCCTGGCCCGTCCTCGTGCACTCTGTCGATACCCTTCCTGCCCAGGCCCTCCCTCTGCCCCACAGGAAGCCCCGCCTCCCAGGGCCCCAGGCTCCCTATGGGTGCCTCCTGTGTCCCGCAGCTGGGCGTGACTCTCATCCCTTCTGCCACAAGGCCAGCTGCCCCCAAGGTAGGTGTGCAGCGGCCCCGTGGACTCACTCTGTGCTCTCAGCTGAGGAGCCCCGGAGGAGACGGGTCACAGATGACACTCAGGGCAAGGACCCCTTGTGAAGGGCCCGCAATCAACCCACCAGTGTGATTCACAGAAACCAGAGCCAACGGGCTCCTAGGCTGAGACGTAGGCGAGGTCCATTCTGAGCAGCTGCAGCACCCGAAGGCCCCTGCCCTGCATGTGAGCATGGCAGCCCGGGAGGGAAGGGGCCTGGGTACCAGAGTCGCCAGTCTTGGGGCCCTGTGCCCGCTGTGTCTGGAAGCCTCTCCAACATCCCCCTTCTACCCTCAGCTTCTGCCAGAGGCGGCGGTGGCAGGTCTCTGCGCCTCGCCAGGCTGGGTTAGTCAAATTCCAGGTTTGCTCTGTCCTCTGCCCTCCGGAGGGCTCTGCTGTGCTTGCTGGGGACACCCTGTGCCCTTCTTGTCCCTGTGCCCCCTGGAGCCTCTCTCTACCCTTGACTTGGGGTCAGGTCAATGTCCCTTGGCAGGCTGCTCAGGATGAGTATGGAGAGTGGAGATGGTCCAGGGTGCTGGCCAGCAGGCTGCCACGCACACCATCAGTTGGCTTCCTTCCAACTGCCGATGTGGCCAGCAGGTCTGCGGCCAGCTTCCTTCCACTCTCAACCTCCTGTGCTCATGCCGCCTGGCCCTGGACCCACAAGGCCTTCCTCCTTGGTGGTGAGAGGTCAAGGCAGGGGCTACGTTTCAGCCTGCGCAACACTCCAAGAACCTGGGTCCCGGGGTCCCTGGGGACAGAGGGCTCGGGGTGTGTCCAGGGCCGTGCTGCCCTCCATAGCGCGCCGGCAGCGTGTCCACCAATGACAGAACCTCGGCTACAAACCCTCGCTGCCACGCCCACCTGCTCCGCAGCCCGTGGGGCAGCAGCTGCTGCAGGGACGCTGGCCTTGCATTCTGGTGATGTTTCCCCTCAGCATCAGTGGCAGGCGCAGCGCATGGGTGGCTGAGGACAGCCTCTCCATGGCTCCACTCTGCCCCTCCCTCCAAAACTGGACCTGAGCAATTTCCTTGCATCTGTGGCTGGCAGGGTGGCCGGGAGGAGGCACCTGGCTGGTGCTGGCCTTGCAGGGTGTGAGGCAGGTGGCTCCCAATCCCCACACTCCTGTGGCAGTGCACGCCCTCGGCTCCACCACACGCCACCCACAACCCTCCTCAGCTCTGTAAGGAGCAGCCAGTGGAGCCGTCCCAAGGCCGTGCGTGACCGGCGTGTGCGTGACCGGCGTGTGCGCAGCCTCAGCCACGCGTGTGCCCGCCGTGCAGGCCCGGGCTGCTCCCGTCCTGCTCTGCTCTGCCGCCGTCCTCCACTCACTACGCCCAGACCTGGGGTGCCCAGCAGTGCTCTGGCAGGCTCCACTGTGTGGCTGGAGAGCTGCCACCCACCTGCGCAGGATGGCCAGGCCCTCCTCCTCGTCCGCTGTGGAGCTGCCCCGGCCTTGCCGGTTCTCACTCATTTCGCTCTGAGGAGAGAAGAACAGTGAGTTGGCTTTGAAAATCGGAAGGAGCAGCCTCAAGGACCAACAGCCCGACCTGGAGGCTGGGCCATGAGGGCCGGGCCGGGCACAAGGAGGAGCCCTTCCCTGGGAAGCAGTGGCCATGAGCATGGAGATCGGCCGAGGGCCCTGTGTGTGCAGCCTCACCTTGGCCCTCCTGTAGGGCCCCCTCCGGAGCGCGTCGGAGCCCGAGTTCTCAGATCCCCGCCAGGTGCCTGGTTTGGAAGAGGCGGGAGGGGCGTTAGCTCTACCTGGGGAGGGGGACACACTCAGAGCGCCTCATTCTCTTTAGAGGAAACAAGCAAAAGGCCGGGGAGGAGAGGACAGGCCAGGAGCACGAGGGGTGGACACTGATGGCTGGCTGGGGCGGGAGGACGGAGAGCCTCGGTGACCAGGCCTCCACAGCCCCTGGGAGTGCAGGGGCTTGCAGCTGGCGGGGACCACAGTGGGCGAGAGGAGAGAAGCTCAGGGCGTGGACGCCCGCAGCTCCCAGGCCAGGAGCGGCTCCTCTGTGCCCACACCAGGAAGGCGGGCCTGGCGCTGGAGGCCTCTAGGTGTTCCTGACTGATGTTTGCGAATGCCCGAGGCCAGGGCAGAGGTTCCCAAGACCACGCATCTCTTGGTGACCCCTGAGAAGACCCATCGAGGGAAGAGGAAAGTGCTTCTGATGTAGGGAAGAGACAGGAAGTCCTGAGAAGTGGCGAGCTGTCTGCCCTGGCCTTGGAGAAGGGCTCTTTAGGCGTGGACAGAGGGGTTGGCAGGCCATGGAGCCCTCCCACGGCGCAGTCTGGGACACGGCCAGGTTGGGGAGAGACTGGGGTCAAGGAAACAACCCAAGAACCTCCCAGTTTTTTGGGCTACTTGGACTTGACCCAAAGTATCCAACTCTGCCATTGCTGTGGCCCCAAAGCAGCCACAGACAGGCGTCAGGGAACAGGTGAGTCCCAGTGAAACCCGAGCCCAGGCAGACTGACTGGAGGAAGGTGGTGGGGAGGGAGGAGCCTCGCGGTGACCCCGTACCTGGGGAGGGGCAGGGTGACTTGGTGAGCGCCTCTGGCCGGGGGGCCACGGGCTGCACGGGCCGGGTCTGCTTGGCCGCCAGCTTCTTGAGGCTCGCCTGCCTGCGGTGGAACATCTCCTGCATGCTCTCCTGCTTCTGGAAGACCTTCTGCACGTGTTCCTGGGAAGACAGAGCTGCTAAGTGTCTTGCAGCGTTGGCACCAGCCACCAAGAACCCTCGTCAGGCAGGAACACGCCTTGGCACACAGACACCCATCTGTGTGTGAGATGGCATGGCCACACCACCCTGAGGCCTGGATGGGCATCAGAAGCTCTACTCAGGACCAGCAGCCTTCTCCCGAGCTTAAAGGGCCAGCCATGGAAGGTGGAATAAATTCCTTTGTGTTGCCCCAGAGAGTGGAGCTCCGGAGACACAGGGCCTGTCTGGGCAGTGTCAGGAGGCACTTGGGCAGGGGGGGGTTCCAGTGGAAGCTACTTCACAAAGGACACGCCCAGCACAGGGTGTCCAGTGGGATGGGGGCTACCAGCTTGTGCAGGGGGCGTGAGAGCAACTTCTGCCAGCAAGGCCGAGCGGGGTGACTGCCACCTCAGCACTTCCCTCCGCACCCTTATCCACTGGCAGTGAACTGAACATCCCTTTCGCACGTCACGTAAAGGACCCTCCCAACCGCGGCTGCAGAGGACACGCACCAGCAGGTCCTGGTTGAGGATGGCTTCGTATTCCTTGTAAATTTTACTGAGCTCCTGGATCTTATTTTCCACACCGGTCTCCAAAAACTTCTCAATCTCCTGAAGGGCAGCCTCAGCGCCGTCCTGGGACTGGCATTTGTCCACAGGCTGGGAGGCCAGCAGGTAGATGCCCTCGTCACACCACTTCATGGACTGCAAGCAGAGCGCTGCCGTCAGAAGCTGCACCTCACCCTCCTTCCCACCTGCCTGTCCTCTGTCCACTGGTCCACCTGCGGGAAGGTCTAGGCGCTGACCCTGGATAATTCTGCCACTGAGTGCAAAGGGCCACTTCAGGGGTACCGAGCTCTGTAGAGCTTAGCGGGTTCCCAGGACTGGACTTCCTCAGAAGAGGAAGGTAACTGGCGGAACTGACCAGGCTACCGAGTTTCTGGTCCTTTTGAATAAATCACTGTGTGGCAAGCGACTTCTAGGAACAGAACCCTGTCAGGACCCGACCCTCTAGGTCGACAAGGAAGAGGAACACCGAGAGGAAGGGCGAGGAGACTTCTCAGCCAGTGACTGACCAGCCCAGCAAAGGGGTCAGTGATCAGGGTGTGTGGCCGCGGCTTCCTACCGTCTCCAGGAGGCCGTGCAGCTCTCGGGACTTGCTGAGCAGCTCCCTCCTCCTGTCGATCTCTGCGGCAAACTGGCGGCAGAGGTGCCGGAGCTCCTGGCACTTGGGGCGGATGGAGTCCACGGCATAGTGCTTGTTCTCGATGAGCTGCTGGCCCTCCAGCACCAGGGCTTGGGCCCTTTCCACAGCCACCTGCAGGACACAGCCACCCAGGTCAACTCGGCGAGCTGCTGTTAGAGGCAACAGGGACGCCTGACCCTCCAGTGCCGGTGCTGGCCATGGGCAAGATGTCATGCTGTTAAGGGTGACTGAATGCCACCTCGCTCCCAAAGCTGTGCTGGGGTCAAGTGGGGGCGGCGCAGGCACCAGAGACCTGGCCCAGAGGAAGCACAGGCTCTGAAATGGACTTGGAGAGACGGGTGACGGGGTCACTGAGGAGGCCAAGCACCTAATGTGGAGGCGAGCACCATGGGGTCCCCGTGCCCTGCTCTAGTGCTCCCTGGATGGTGGCATGGCCCAGGCCCCAAGCCTCCTGCAGCTCGGGAGCCTGGGGCCCAGGCCTGGTTCTCACACTGGACTTCTCCTCGAAGCTGGCCAGGCTCTTCTGCAGGTGCTCCACGTGCCCCAGGCTATTGCCGACATCAGTGAAGGTGGCTATCTTCTGGGACACCGTGTCCAAGGTGGCTTTGACCTGCAACGAGGGGCTGTCTCAGGACCCCCAATTCCCATGCAGGGATCCCAGGGGTTGGGCAATGCCAGACTCGGAACAGTTCAGAGCCAGGAGCTGCGGGGCCTGCTGGGGCAGCCCTGCCCATGGCCCTACCGGAGGGACACGTGCTCTGCAGCTGACTGCACGCAGGACCCCTGGGGGCCAAGGGACAGTGCTGGTGTCCTCCTCATCCCCACTGGTCTCAGTGTGGGCAGGACAGCCTGTGGCTCATTTCCTTCCGGCCAGTACTGCCTTCCTCCTCCCACACCTGGCATTGGCGAGGACCAGCGCCTGAGTATGGCTGATTTTTAAAAGACATGCCAGCTTCCCCGTTTAAATACAGCAGTTTTGGCTTTCTTGTTCAAGCCTGTCCTGAGACCGAGTATGCACAGACCCCTGGTGCTACTGGACGGTTCAGACAGCCAGGCTGAAGGCGGGGGCCAGGCCCTGGCCACACACACGGCCGCCGCTCCTGCCCCAGCCCTGGGGTCAGGTGAACACCACCTTGGCCTGGCTCCCGGGCTGCGCTGGGAGCCTGAGCTGCTCTGCCATGGCCCTGCCTGTCCTCTACGGGCACACTGCCCTGGACTTGCCATCTCTAATGTTTTTACAGCCACAGGGTCTGCTCTTCCCCAGGCTCTCCTATGATAAAGCTCCCAGGGACTGGGAGTTCTCCTGCCCGGGGCCTGGACCAGGCCTGGCTCATGGTGGGCCTCGGGGAAGGGCTTGTGGGACGGTGCTCGTTTCGTTCCTGCCAACCCACAGACCAGGGGACAGTGTGCTGACCAACTCCCCAGACAGGGCCTCCTGGCCCCGGCTCCTGAGAAGGCAACCGGCTGGCACGGGCACCGGGCAGCAGGGAGGGACAGCAGGGGAGGCACGGCCTCAGAGGCTTGTGGAGCCCCTGGGGCTGGAGGCCATGTGGGTGGCCGACACCCAGGTGATGCTGAGCACACAGGACGTGGTCTCAGTCCTGACCAGCTACACACTGCTCCTGGGAAGGCAGGGTCCTCTCAGACCCAAGCTCCGTGGGCCAGCAGGGCTGAGGAGGGACCGGCAGGAGGAGACGCGGGGGGCCACAGCCTCCCTGCCGCTTCCTGGGCGTGTGCCTGAGCTCGTCCAGTGCTGGTGAGGTTCTAGCAACTTGGAGCAGCCTGCAAGGTCACTGCGTGGCAAGTGAGGGGCGACGGGCAGTGGACGGCTTGGTTGGCCCTGCCTGCACCCATGGGCATGTCGCGGGCCTCGTGTGTGTGACAGCACGTGTGCTGTAAAACCAGCGCAGCACCCAGAACAGCTGCCACGGGAGCTGCAGGAGAGGAACCCGCAGACATTGGAGTGGGATGCACACGGCGCTCGGCAGCCGTGGAAACAGGAGAGACAACAGAAAGAATAAGCCGAGCCCCTGGACAGGCGCGGCGCCATCGGCCAGGCAGGAGGGGCTGGGAAACACCAACCACACGAGCCCGCGAGACACTCGCCTCAGCCGCAGAGGCAGGAGGAAGAGGATGGGAATGTGCCACATGGGCCCCGCCAGGGGCGGCAGGAGGCTGCGGGACACGGGAAGCAGAGCCAGGGCATAGCATGTGACCACAACATGGCCGTCCAAGTGTGCACATCCTGGGTAGAGGCCATGGGGCCAGAGAAGGAGCCCCTGGATGGCCGCACTCCAACCAGATGGGGGCAGCTGAACCCCGTCCACCAGCCCGTGGGAGCCCACAGATGGGCAGGACGCTCCACTAAACACCAGGACACAACTCCCTCCAAGTGCATGTGGGTGGGGGATGCGTCCTGGGCCACAGGACACACCTCACCAAGAACTGACCACAGCGAGCCACGCTAGAAATCAGGGCAGACCATGACTTCAAACATCTCTGAACATGTGGACGCTGAACACACACACCACCAATCCATGGCTCAAAGGGCAAGCTCAGGGGAAATTTAAAAAATATTCAACCAAGTTAAAGGAAAATACATCATGTCAAAGTCTGTGACACAGATAAATGAATGGGAAGAGGGAAATTTATAGCATCTTATTAAATGCGCACATCAGAAAAGAGGAAATTCTCAGGTAAACAACATAAGCGTCACCTCAAGACCTCGAAAAAGAAGACTAAAATAACCCAAAGCCATCGGGAGAAAGGATTCACAGGGGAAGAGTGGAAACCGATTAAACCCCAGACAGGGAGCCACAGAGACACCGGTGAAGCGCAGATGTGGCCTTTTAAAGAGGATCGGTGAGTCCCAGCAACGCGGGGGAGTGAACCGCAGACTCCCACCGCGGCGGGGAAGCCGGCCACGCGGACCAGACACCGGGAGCAGAAGGGATCCCGGGAGCAGTCGCAGACGCTGACCTGCCGGGGACGGCAGGACCTGTCCTGAGCGCGCTGCCCATCTAGCCAGCATGAACTGGGCGGTGGCAACAGCAGACCGTGAGGACAGGGCCCCGAGTGGAGAAGGCCCGGGCACCTCCCGCTGGGGGAGGCCGTCGGGGAGCACTGCACGAGCGTCTGAAGACTCTCCATTCTGCAACTCTCTCTGGAAAACCTAAGACCAGGGCGTTCTTCCCAGTTCACCGTATAAAGTTAATACTACCCCGACACCCAAACCAGAAGAAAGGAAACTGTAGACTTCCAGGCATGGTGGTGAACACCTGTGATCCCTGCTTGGGAGGCTGAGGCAGGAGGGTGGCAAGTTCCGGGTCAGCCTCAGCAACTTAGTGAGACTCCGTCTCAAAATAAAAAATAAAAAGTGCTGGGGTGCACTTCAATGTTTATAGCAGCTCAATTCACAATAGCTAAACTGTGGAACCAACCTAGATGCCCTTTGATAGATGACTGGATAAAGAAACTGTGGTATATATACACAATGGAATATTACTCAGCAATAAAAGAGAATAAAACTATGGCATTTGCAGGTAAATGGAAGGAGTTGGATAACATCATGCTAAGTGAAGTAAGCCAATCTCTGAAAACCAAATGCCGAATGTACTCGTTGATAAGTAGATGCTGATCCATAATGTGGGGAAGGTCATGGGAACAATGGTGGAACTCTGCTCACAGGGGTGTCAGAGGGGAGTGGGCACAGGGATAGCAAAGGTGGTGGAATATGATGGTCACCATAGCCCTAACTTTATGTATGACTGCATATATGTTGTGATTCTATACAACTTACAACTAGAGAATGGATATGTTACCCTCTATCTATGTACAATGAATCAAATTGCACTCTGTTATCATGTAAGCCTAAATAGAACAAATAAATAAAATATGAAAAAAAATAAAATAAATAGGTAAAAAAAAGTGCTGGGGTGCAGCTCAGTGGCAGAGCAATTGCCTAACATGCACAAGGTCCTGGGTTCAGTCCACAGTGCTTAAAAAAAAAAAAAGAAAGATAGTAAAGAAACTATAGACTAACACCACCCTCATGAACACAGATGCAAAATTTCTTAACAAAATATTCTCAAATACACTTCAGCAATAACTAAACAATGCCTACAATAATCACACACCATGACCAAGAATGTTGTTTCAGCGATGCAAGGCTGATTCAGAATTTGAAAATCAACAGTATAATCAGCTGTATCAACAGGTCATAATATGAAAATCACATAATTTCAATCAATGGGGGAAAAGCATTTGATAAAATTAAGCATCCCTTTATGATTTTAAAAATCTCTTAGAGAAATAACACTAGAGGGATGCTTCCTGAACCGACAGGGAGCACCACGGACCCTGCACCACAGTGAGACCTTAGCCTGGGGCAAGGCCAGGAGGACCACCCCCCCACCACTCTCATCCAAGTGGAGGAAAACTCCGTGGGTCACAGGAAAGAAACAGAAGGCGTACAGTCAAGAGCAAGAGACCAGTGTTTCTCTGCACACGACACGATTGTTCACAGAAACACTCAAGGGCCGACAGAATCCCAGAGCACGTGTGTCCAGCAAGGTCCCGGAGCAAGCATGTCCCCACACACAGCCGAACACACGCGGCACACTGAAGTAAGACACACCACGTAGGTTCTGGGACGGTGGAGGACCTAGATGTGACTCCACCAGGACGTGTCCTGACAGGGCTGAGAACCACACACCACCAAGGGCAGACGGCCTCCAGACGGCGGTTAGAACATCGAGCTGCTCGACCAGAAGGCAAGGGACGTCGCCTCTCCCTCCAACGCAGGCCTAACTCGTTTCCCAGCAGAGCTCTTTGTAGAGACAGACAAGATCCTCCAAACACCTGTGTGGAAGGCAAGGCGAGCGGGCTCCCCAGCAAGCAGCGCTGGGGCAACCGGACACCCCAAGGTGGGACACAAGCCGCGCTGATTCTCAAAGAATGGATCGAGGACATCGGCAGGAAACTCAGAGTTTAGGAGGCACAGCGCAGGGGAATATGTTTGCATCAAAGACCAAAAGCACGATCCTTAAAAGGAGAAGCTGGTAAGTCAGACGTCATCAAAACCAACCCTTCCAGCCTGTGAAAGACCTAGGGGGACGAGGAGGGCAAGCTCCAGACCACGGGGACTTCTCAAACCATGCGCCTGACTGGAGCCTGGGATCTCCCCTGTGTGAGGGACTCCGGGAGCTGAGCAGGAGGACCAGAAGCCAACCATCCAGGCACACGCAGGCAACGGACATCAGGGACACCTCACTGGGGACGAGGACGCACACCCAGCAGACATCGGGGAGGGCGGGGCAGAGCCACCAGTGCCCACAGAACCGTCCACATGGGAGGAATGTTGGGTGCATGTGCACGCAGTGGACTGCTCAGGCCGCCGTGGGACTTGAGTGTTGTGGCGCCTCTGGAAACTGGGCACCAATGACACTGCACACGTGGCCACCAGCTGACCTTGCAATGCCCTCTGAGCAGTCACCCCAGAAGCACAAAGCCTGCGTCCACAGCAACGCAGACATGTGGGTGTCCACAGCAGCAGAGCCCCGGGGCACCCCATGTCCAGCAGGTGGCAAGCAGGCACCTGCACCCAGGGAGACACTCAGGATCGACAGGAAGGCTCACGCCCGCAAGGGCAACCCTCCAGAGGACCATGCTGAGAAGGAGCCCGTCCCAAGGCCACTTAGAGAGGCCACAGTGGGCGGAGAAGGGAGGAGTGCGGCCACAGGGCAGCGGTGGGCTGGGTCCCGCGTCCTGACTGCGTGGCTGTGAGGGTCCTGGCGGCAGTTTGCCACCATGCCCTCTGCAGTCTGTCCCCCTGGGAGTCACTCCTTACAACTGCACGTGAGCCTGTGACTCTCCTGAG
>PVHX01015257.1:30543-47548 GCA_004024805.1 Geosciurus inauris
CCCCCTGCCCCAGCCTGCAGCCCTGGCCCCTCACCTCCCTGGAGCCTGGCTGTGTGCACCCAGCCTGCAGCCCCCCGCCCCAGCCTGCAACTCCCGGCCCACTCACCTCCCGGAAGCCCTGCTCGAAGTGGCGGAGCTGCAGGCACTGCTGCAGCTTTTGCTGATGCTTTGCCCAGAACTCATCGAAGGCAGCTTCCGTTTCGTTCAGCTGGGCCAGGAGCCTGGGGGAGAACCGTGGGCGGGTGAGGGACAGCCTTCAGGGGGTGCGAGGGGCGGGCTGGACCCTCCACCCTGGACCAGGCCGCGTGGGGAGGGGCCGGTGTCTGCTGCCGCTCTCCGGGACCCCTGTGCACAGGCGCAGCTCTAGCACGAGCTCCTCACCTGTCCCTTCCCACGCCCACCTGCTGGGTTCTCGGGTTGGCCTCTGACTGACAGGGACTCTAAGTCCTGGGGAAGTTGAGGAGGCATCTACCACGGAGCTGGACCTCTGGTGGGTCCTCCACACCCTCAAGGGGGGAGCCTCCGCCGTGAGCCTCCATGTCTCAGCGCAGCATGCCTGCTCTGCCGCTCTGCGCGTGACCAGGGCCAGGTGGGAGAAGACCACACAGCAAGAGCCCGGAGAATCAGCCCCCGTGCCAGGTGGGGCCGCCGTCAGGCACTGCCGGGCAAGGCTCTGGGCAGGCGCTCTGGGCGCCCCCTCACACGGCTTGTGACGCCCAGGCACTGTGAGACCTCAGCTGTGCCACTGTGGACGCACTGCCTCTGCTCTGTCCCCAGGCCGAGACCCAGGGAAACGCACAGGTTCCGTCTTCTACAAAAAATGACGCTCGACTGGAAGGAGGCTGGAGTGGAGAGGCTGCTGGGGGTCCCACCCTCCAGGCTGTGGAGTGCGGCAGCCTCAGGTGCTGCCCCCAGGCTCCAACAGGGCCTCCCTGCCGTGACTGCCCTCTGCGGGCGGGTATGGGGTCCACAGAGGCAGTGTCGGTTCCACTGCCTGGGCTTGGCAGGGCAAGGCGAGGCAGGGGGTGCCGGGCCTCACCTCTGCACGGTGGCCTGGCTGTCCAGCTGGTCCTGGTTGACGCTGTGCGTGGCGCTCTCGGCCAGCGGCTCCCTGAGGCTCTCGAGGATGCGCTGCCCCTCCTTCAGGGCAAGCTGCAGGTCTTCCTGCGGAAGGGGGCAGCTCACACGGCGGCCCGCGGGGGCACTCAGCGCAGGCCTGGGGCCAGACTTGGGTGTCGCGCACGGCAGACAGAACCCTCCCCTCTGCCATTGGCGCTCCCAAGTCCCACTCACGGGGCAGGAGGGCAGGCGGGGAGGCTCGCACTCCTGCTGGCACCCGGGGTAGGGTTGCAGGTCCCTTGGGCACCGGGTAAGGTGGAAGGTAACTGGAAACCTGGCCCCTACCCATCCCTCTCCACGGCCACCTCGCCGTGAGGGGCGCAAGGCTGGGTTCGGGGGGTGACAGCCTGCCTGGTGGAGACGGGCACAGCCCTTGGGCGCGGCGGGCCATGGCCACTGGACGCTGCTGTTTCACAGCTGTCAACGCGAGGCTGCCCAGGGTGTACGTGACACAGGACGTGTTTACCCCAGAACGCGAAGTGACGCGTGAGAGCCGGGCACTTTAGAGAAGAGCCAGCTGCCCCGTGCCTGCCGGCGAGGGAGCCGGACAGGGCTCCCCGTCGCACCCTCCCGCAGCGCCCTGCCCGAGACCTGTCCTTGCTCGGACTCCGCAGGGACCAGAGCCGGCTCTAGCCCCTGTGACCGTGTGGTGTGCGCGTGGGTGGTGCGCTCAGCTGTCCTGGGGCCAGGAGGACCTGGAGCCCCCGCCCCGCTCGGCCGGGCTCCCCACGCTGCACGCTCACGGAGGGTGGAGGGCTGCGTGGGCTGACTTTGCCCCGTGCTGGCAGTACCTTCGCCTTGTCCTTTTTCTCGGTGTGGGTGCTGAGCACCGAGCTTGTCGACTGGACGTCATTGGGTAGTTCTGTTTCCGCCAGCTCGGTCCCGAAGGACTGCAGCATCTGAGCCGTCTGCTTCACCATGAGCGCGAAGCTTTCGATCGCCTGGGAGGAGGGAGAGCACGGTCACAGAGATGGTCCGGCTGCGCTCTGAAAGTTGACACCCTGACCACCCTAGCAAGGGGGGAGCCCGGCAGAGGCACCTGGGCGGCAAACAGCCTCCCACGAGTTTCTCTGCTCATGGGCTTCCTCAGAAACGTACCAGGCAGCCCCTACGAACGCGGGCACCCCCTAGAGTCATCCCACAGGGCTCCCTGCCTCCGTCCCTCCTTGTGGACAGAAGTGTGAGTCGCAACACCCAACATGGGGTTTGGGATTTTCTGTCTTTTGTCTCCAAGCCCAGATAAAACCACTCCCAAACCTATTACTCATGTTATTTTTTCACGATGACTAAGGTCCACTGAGACCATCTCCTCATTCTCAGGGAAGAAAACTTGGTAATGGGAACATGTTTTTGGAAAAGGCAGCTCTGCTGGGTTAGCTGTGGATTAGTGAGGACGCAGCCCACGGAGCCCCCAGAGCCACTCACCGTGCGGTGGCACAGCCACCTGGAGTGGCAGTAGTCCAGGGTGCCTCCGAGGTCCTCGGTCAGCTGAGACTTGTCGATGTAGCTGTGCAGTTCTGGCACTGAGCTCAGCATTATGACCTGGAGGGTACAGAAGCCCATGAGCAGAAGCCCCTGCAGACCTGGGCGGCGGCCACTCGCCCTGGAGGCCGAGGCCCGGCATGGCTGGAGGCCCTGCTGTGCAGGTGAGGCCGGGCTGGGTCCCAGCCACCCTCCCCGTTGGCTGACGGCGAGCTGCTCACTCCCTCTGTCTCGACCTCCTCATCTGCAAAGTGGGTACACAAGGGTGGACCTCATCAGGTGCCCCTGAGGGACATGCAGAGGCTCAGCAGAAGCTGGCAGGTGTGGACAATGACGTTTGATAGGCGCCTGGCAAGGGGAGCTCGGCTTGCCAGCCAATCGCGCTCTCATTCAAAGAAGGAGATCTCTGTCCCTCTTCCTGCTGGATACGCCACAAGGTCATTATGGGAACAGCAGGAATCCACGCAGCCCAGGGTCAGGCTCCCATGCTGGCAGCGTGACTCACAGTTCCCAGAGGGCCCTCTTGCACGGGAACCTGTGGCTCAAAGGCTAAGGGAACCCCTCCACACGTGACTTGTCTTCACTTGGCTGCTTCCCTTGCCCTGTTTGGGGTCTTTCCGTCCCTGTGTTCTAGATGATAACATGGACTTGGCTTTGTAAGCGGCAGGTGGGTGCCACAGCCCAGGCCTGCAGAGGCTCAGCCACCTGTCAGTGGACACCACCTCATGTATTATTAAACTACTGCACTGGTTTGAAGGGGGGCTCTCCACTGGGGCCACTTGTCCCCAGGGACATTGGAGGAACCTGGAGACACCTAGGGTTGCTGCAGAGGGGGGGTGCCACTGGCATGGGGCAGGTAGGGAGCGGGTGCTGCAGAAGCCCAGGTGGCACGAGGCAGCCATGGGGAGCTGTGCAGGCAGAGGCAGGGCTGAGGATGGGCCCAGGCCGAGTGGGCATGTCACTGCTAACGTGCACTCAAGTCTCAGCTTTGCCTAGAAAACAGTTCTCAGCAGAGGTCACGCTTCTCTCTCTTTGTTCTTCTAATGAAGTTATTCACTGCTGCCAGATAACTTGGCTCAGGGCCGGTGCACCAAACAGACTGGGCAGCCCAGGGACACGGCCCCCTCAGACAGACCAGGCAGCCCAGGGACACGGTCCCCTCCCAGACAGACTGGGCAGCCCAGGGACACGGTCCCCTCAGACAGACCAGGCAGCCCAGGGACACGGTCCCCTCAGACAGACCAGGCAGCCCAGGGACACGGTCCCCTCCCAGACAGACTGGGCAGCCCAGGGACACGGTCCCCTCAGACAGACCGGGCAGCCCAGGGACACGGTCCCCTCAGACAGACCGGGCAGCCCAGGGACACGGTCCCCTCCCAGACAGACTGGGCAGCCCAGGGACACGGTCCCCTCAGACAGACCGGGCAGTCCAGGGACACGGTCCCCTCAGACAGACCGGGCTCCCAGGGACACGGTCCCCTCTCAGACAGACCTGGCAGCCCAGGGACACGGTCCCCTCAGACAGACCTGGCAGCCCAGGGACACGGTCCCCTCCTCCACGATCCCTTCCTCTCAGGAAGTCGTGTTGGGAATTGCGTGTTTTCAACCACAAGAGAAGGGAGCCCACAGCTGGGCCCTGCACACAGCCCCGCGGCAGACGCAGCACTTGCAGGGAGGCGTCCTTCAGACGACCTTGCTGTATTTCCAAAGAACCATCTAAACTGGGCAGGGGTTTGCGGATGGCAGGGAGGGTCCCGCGGGCCCCTCCTGACAGCCCGCTAACAGGGAAGTACGAGTTGGCGGAGCACCCGTGCAGGCCCAGCAGGCCACCTGCCTCGCTGCTGTGACACGTCCCAGGGCAGAGCCTGCCATCACCAGGGTTCACTCGACAACGCAGGGTAATGGCTGCCCTCAGTGATGCGGATCACAAGCCACAGAACGCACAGGTCCCATGCCCGGGCCGGGCACGAGCCAGTGCCTGCCAGGTTCTGCCCTTCGTCAGCTCCGAGAAGCAGGTCCCAAACACCTGGGGCCCACTGCCAGGCCACAAGGCTCGGCTCACCCACACCCACGCAGCCTCACTTGGCCTTGGGCTTGGCACCACTGGGTTCCACCATGGTCTGTGCCAGCCTCCGGGCACGGCCAGGCACACAGACGGGGACAGGAGGGTTCAGGCCCCGCCTCCCTGTTCTGCTCAGGGAAGGGCTCTTGCTTGTCCAGAGCAGAGGAGGGGACAGCGTGGAGGGGGCAGCAGGAGTTTCCATAGGGCTGGGCAGAGAGGGCGTCTGCCACCTGTGGCCCAAGGCACAGTGGGGCCTCATTCCGGTGCCACACAGCCTGAGTTCTTCACTTCCCAAAAGCTATCTGGGTGGCGTCCCTGGGGTGTTCTGTGGGGCCTGGCCTGAGTTCCTGCTCCGTTTGTGGAAGGACTGCATCCCCAGGGCTGCCAGCCGGCGGCCCTGAGAACTGTCTGCAGGGAGTGGCCCAAGTGCTGACCAACAGGCTTCCAGGGCTCGGCAACCTTGTCTGGAGAGGATAGGGCAGCACGGAGATGGGGCAGGGACGCCTGCTGGGCTGGGCTGGTGCAGGTCCAGCCCGGGCACCCAGTTCCCCAGCCCCCTTCCTGGGCGCTAGCAGAGCCGGGGCTCGGCCTGGCCGTGGGCTAGGGGTAGGAAGTCCTCTTTCCAGCTGTTCTCTGGGGCAGCTCCCGCAGGTGGCCCAGCCGAGGCCCTGGCTGCTGAGTGTGGACCTGCAGCCTGGGGTGGGCGCAGCGGGAGGGGGAGCCAGGCGCCACGGGCTCCTGGCCGCGCTGAGGAAGCTCAGCTCCCGGCACGTCCTCAGGCTCCCCAGGCCTGCAGTGCTGAGGGTGGCTCCAGAGTGCTAACCGCTGCCACGGGTGGGCAAAGCCGCCGGGGTCCTGGGTACTCACCGGCACCTTCATCTTAAAGTCATCCCTATTGAACTTGAAGGCGATGTCGGAGAGAGTCCGCTGGAAAAACCCCGTCGGGCGAAGAACAAGGACCAGCTGCAGGTTTGCTGGGAAGGACGCCTGCGGGACAGGAGAAGGGCCTGGGCCATCTCAGTGGACGGCTGAGGACTGAGTCCCACCCACACGTGCAGCTGACCACAGGGTCCTGTGTGTGCTGGTCATGAGCTGAAGAGTCAGAGCGACTGCAGTGTCCCAGGGGGCGTCCTAAGTCCCAGCCCTGTGGAGGCAGGGTCTTCCCAGAGGCACACGGAAGGCGTCACTGGGGTGCCCGACCAGCGTGACTGTGTCCACATAGGAAGGGGAGCTGGACACACCCAGGAGGACACTGTGAAGATGAGGCGGAGAGTGGAGGTGCTCCTGCAGGCCAAGGCGTTCCAGGCTTGCTGGCTACCCAGTGGCCAACAGAGGGAGCCTGGACATGCTCCCTGGTGACCAGACCTGGCACCAGATCCCACGCTCAGCCTCCAGGACGGCAGGAGAGTAGACTTCTGTGTCAGCCACCAAGCCGCAGCCTTTGGCATGGCAGGACCAGGAATCGAGGGAAACATGTCAAAAACAAAGAGCTAAGAGACACAGACATACATCACCCGAGAAAAAAATAAAACTGCCTATGCCTCCGTGTGCACACACCCCCTCGAGCGGTCAGCGTGCTTGGTCACACACGAGGCGTGTGACCTTGGGGATGTCACTTTACTTCCTGTGCCTTGGTTTCTCCACCTGCAAATGGGGATGAAGTGAGTCTGCTGTGTCCTGCTCAGGGATGGACGCAGAGGCTGGCCGGTGCCTGTGGCACGGCCATGTCTAGGACAGGGAGCCTGTCCTAGACGCTGGGCCACGTCCAGGTGCTGAGATCCAGGGAAACCCAGGCCCACAGAGTCTCTCAAGGGAGGAATCTGCTACCTGCATGACCAGGTGAGGAGCTCGCAGCACACAAGAGGTGAGAAAGAGGCCTGGATATGGAGGCAGCAGAGATGTCCAGAGGGGAGAGGACCTGAGTCATCACTGAAGCTGACCCTGGGCCGTGCCTAGCACCCGAGTGTCCAGAAGGTTATACTCAGGGGACATCTGGCCCAAGGCTGGCCGCCTGGCCACACCAGCCAGAGGGACAGAGGTCTGGGCATGTCAGGCCGAATCTGGCAGGAGGCTGGGAGTGAGTGAGCGAGGGAACCTTGTTTAGCACCAGGCTCTTCCAGTGCCCTTTGTGGCCCTGCAGAGCCGCAGGACCAGGGTCTGTGCTGCAGGTGTCTGGCCTCCTGGCAAGCGCTACCCAGGAGGCTTGCCCCTCCCTGTGGTGACTCAGCACTAAGACCAGGCCTGTCACTGTGCAGTGACCCTGGAGGACCCGCATCCCTGTGTTCAGGTCGTGCTCCCCGGGCACTGGGGTGTTGCCACACACTGAGCCGTGCCCGGCAGCCCCCTCCTCGAGGACGGGATGTAGACAGAAGGAGCTACAGGGGTCTCCTGACAGAGAGTAGCCTGCAGCCACCCAAGGCCACACGGCAAGGCCACTCAGACACCACCCAGGTCTGCATCCTGCAGCAGCACACACGGCTCCGTGAGGCTGTGGCTGTTGAGCAGGACCAAATGCTCTGTAGTCATTGGTGACCTTGTCTCTCGACACCCTGGGAGTGGGGAAAACCCCTTGGTGCCCAGGAAGCCGGATGTGGGCTCTGGGCCACTCAGCAGCTAGAGGACCCCTGGCCTGTCTGCTCCCGTGGAGCTGGCCACCGCTGTTTAAGGAAAGCACTGCATAGCTTCCCTGTGGTGACAGAATCACCCTCTTAGTGTCACCAGGCCCCGTCGCCCTGGGCCTGCACTTCATGGAAGGCTCCTAAGCACAGGCCAAACGTGTGGACCTACAGGCCAAAGCCAGCACCCTCGCCTCCCGACGGCACCCCCGAGCTCTGCAGGGGTAGCAGGAAAACCTCCTGGTGACGGTCACAGCCCCTCCCAGAGGAGAGGTGCGTCTTGCTGGCTCGTCCCTGGAGGCGACGCCAGCCTTGAACACAGCTCCTCTCTCCCTGCTCTTGGCTTGGAATTTCCATTTTTCAAGTTACGAATCTTCACGTGGAACAGAAGGGTTGCGGGATCATGGCCGGGCAAGGAGTCCCAGTGAGCACAGATGCACAGTGTGCGTGTGCGCAGACTGAACCGCCTGTGACGCGGAGCCAGCCATGTGCGTGAAAGCTGGAGGAAGGGCTGAGAATTAAAAGATGAAAACAGAAGCAAGTGGAGGATCCGGTGCAGGAGCCACGAGCAGTGGTAGTAAGTCACTGGACGAGCAAGTCCTCCTAGAGGGCCACAGGCTGTCCCTCACAGGAAAGCAGTGTCTGTCCTCTGGGGCTGACCCTGACGGACTTAGGACAGGCCTACGAGGTGATGGCCTCAAGAGTCAACATGGAGCTAGAAACGGGTGCTGACTGGGTTCTCAGCCTCCTCGAGGCTGATGGGGGAGAGATGATCCAATGCATTCACAAGCTTAGCCATTGCGACTGCTCGGAAACCAGAGACCCTGCTGCCGGGAAGACATTTAAATGTCCTTGCCAAGCCAGCCGCTGTGGCCACGCCCATGATCCCAGCTACACGGGAGGCTGAGGCACGAGGTTCCAAGCTCCAGGCCAGCCTGGGCAACTTGTGAGACCCTGTCTCAAGATAAAAAATGAAAAGGGCCAGGGATATAACTTAGTGGTAGAGCACCCTGGGTTCAGTCCCTTGTAAAACAAAGAAACAAGCAAGGACCCTACTTTTCTTAGAGCTCAAAGCCACGTTACATATTTAATTTCAAATATGGTACCCGAAACCTAACCAGCTACATTTCTGGTTGTAGCCAACAAATAAACAAGAGTTTTAAAACACACCCTTGAAAGTCTGTGCCTCTGTGTTAACAAAGACCCGTGAGAAGCCGGGCGCGGTGGCGCATGCCTGTAATCCCAGCCCTTTGGGAGGCTGAGATAGGAGAATCGCGAGTTCAAAGCCAGCCTCAGCAATGGCGAGGTGCTAAGCAACTCAGTGAGACCCTGTCTCTACATAAAAAAACACAAAATAGGGCTGGGGATGTGGCTCAGTGGTGGAGTGCCCCTGAGTTCAATCCTTGGTAACAGAAAAAAAAAAAAAAAAAAAAAAGACCTGTGAGTCTGAGTCAGAGCAGCTCGCAGGGTGGAAATGGGCAGGACAGTCCATCCGTGCAGGCCCCAAGCTGGTGCTGGAGGTCTGCGTGGACATGCTCAGACAAGGCCAGCATCAGCAAAACCACAGGAGGCCACCTGGCCAGAGTCCCCAGGAGGGCAGGCCAGGGTATGCACAGCCTGGCTCTGCTTCCCACAGATGATGCCCAGCTCATCCCAAGGACCCTGCACCGATGAGACCTGGACAACTGAAGCCTTGTGGGATCCACTCATTCCGTCCCGGACGACAGTCTGCCTGGATGCTAGGATGCTGGGACAGTCGGTGGGTTCAATACTGAGTAGCTGTCCCCCACTCACTCCAGGGCCTGCACAGGCTCCACCTGCTGTCCACAGAATCCAGCAAAGTCCCGCCTGGCCTTGGTCACATCCCGCCCGTCGAGGGCCAGAAAGCACTTTGTGCACTTTCTGGCCAACAGTGATCTCTCCCTGCAGGGTGCGTGTTTCCTTAGTGACCAAGGGGACGTTCTGCATGGACCAGCACCAGCTGGCGCACTGGGGTCACCACTTCAGGGGACCAGCTGGTCCTCGTGATGGGGAGGTCACAGCCATCCAGCCTGTTGGTAGGTTCCTCGGTTCCTCGAAGCCCAGGAGGAGGGGCACAGTGAGTGGAAGTGCTTCATGGAAGAGTGAGTGCCTTGTCCCCCTCCCTTCACAACACCCTGCATGGCGGTCACCTGGCCAGGGCTGGGTGCACTGGGTCCTGCCTGAAGCTCAGCTGCTCAACCGAAAAGCCAGTCCTGCAGAGTTGGCTCAGCTCCCTGCCGTCCAGCACAGCTTCCCCTCGGCGAGGCCCTCCTCCTAGGTGGCCTGTGCCTCTGGTACCGCTGACTGGCCTCCCTGGCTGGCCTGCACCTCGCCTTTGTGCCCTAGGGAAAGCCCGTCCCCTCTGCTGGGGCAGCACTGCCTCCCCGCTGGGTTCCCAGCCCGTCCACCTCCGCCGAGAAGCACCCTGGCGTTGTCTGCTCAGCCTCCTCCTCCACGGTTCTCCTGCCCTGTTGCCAATTCGTCCTTGGAGCCTGGTGACGGGCACAGGCAGGGTCAACGTGGCAGTCAGTACCATGGCACCTTGCCCAGTGTGCTGCTTGCTGGGTGACCTAACAGTCCTGGTCCCTTGAAGGCTTCCTCGGCACCTTGGACACACTCACAGGCGGCCCTGCGGCAAGACCAGCTCCAGCTCGGGCAGAAAAAAGCCCCTTAGGTCCCATTTTCTTGGCACCCCTGGACATGGATCCTGTTTGGATCAGGCTAGCTCTAAGTGCACTACAGAACCCAGAAGTGTCCCACCAGTAGAGTAGGAGAGGGTTAGATTCTGACAGCATCCCACAAGAGTAGACTTAGGTGTTGGTCAAAGGCGTCCATCCAAGCACTATCCCAACTTCTAACCAACGCATGACAGACAGGAGAGGCCCAGGTCCTCGGCTCTGGGTCTCATCATTCATCTCCACCTGCTCTTGCTGTGACAGGCAACCTGTGCAGGACCCTGTGCAGGACCCTGTGCAGGAGCACACAGATCAGTCTCCAGTACGTGGTCAGATCGACAATGCTCTGCTCCCGACAGAAGCAAAGGGAGTCTGAGTTTAGAACAAGGATTTCGCTCTTCCGAAGTCTTATTTTTCTATTCCAAGGCATGCAAACAAGAAAGAAGAACACTCCAAATTAGGGAGAGCTCAGCTCACGAGGCAGCCCGGATGGGCTAAGAATAGCCACAATTGCAGAGCATTACGTAAGTGCGGAGCTTGCTGGGTGGCCAGTGCCCCAGGCAGGAGAAGCTGCTTCACCCACTTGCTCCTATGCATCCTGTGGTGCCCTGCCAGGCACTGGCGGAACTACGCTGGTGCACAGGGCCTGGCTGGCCTGGGTTGGTGCAAGTGCTAGCTTCCCAGCTCCTTGGATGAAGGTGCGGGTGGAGGAGTCCCCATTGGGGTTGCATGAGGGTCCACAGAGCTGTCCCTGAAACACGGCACCAAGACCCAGGAGGAGTCAGGTGTAGTGGTACATGCTTGTAATCCCAGAGGCTTGGGAGACTGAGGCAGGAGGATCGTAAGTTCAAGGCCAGGCTCAGCAACTTAGCAAGGCATTAGCAACTTAGCAAGACCTAGTCTCAAAAAGGGGGGGGGTCGGGGATGTGGCTCAGTGGTTAAGCACCCCAGATTCAATTTCTGGTGCCAAAAATAAATAAAGACCCAGAAGGAGCCATCCCCAGGCCACTCTCCTTGGCTGCCCTCCCAGGGTCCAGCACATCATGTGGACAGAGCCAGGATCTCTCTCTGCCCCACCCCCACCCAGAGCCATAGTGGGCCTGCCAGGGTGACTGCGAGCCTGGATGAGCATGGCCGAGGCCTCAATAGGCCCTCCCTCTCCAGCCACCCCACGTCTCCTGGCTGCTCACTGACCCTTCCGCACTGTGTTCGTGAGGGCACCAGCCCTTGCAGCGACATCCTCGAGGAGGTGGGCACAGGACAGATAGCAAGGGGCTTGGCTCAGGGGTCCTGCCGACCTGCGCTGGCCGAGCCTCAGCCAAGCTCCTGCCTGCTGTCCTGCCCCTGCAGTGACGTCCCAGACGCTCTGCACTGCCTCATCCCCCTCATCCCCACTGGCACGTGGCTGGGTGCAGGGCAGCCTGCACAACACGGTCACTGCCTCTCACGCCAGGACAGCACCGCACCTGCACCCCTGGGGAAATGCCGCCCTCGGCAGCGCCCAAGCCAGCGCTGTGAATGCTGGAAGAATCCGTATTTTCATGGTCAAAAACAGAAAAACTCAAATAGAAACTGTTCAGTTCAGATTTTCCAAGACAAAGTTTCAAAGATGAGCCACTTGCTTAAGCTGAGCTTACCCGGTGGGTGTCCCATCAGGGCAGCTCAGCTGCACAGAAGTGGGGCAACCTCGCAGGGCCCTCCATTTCTAAAACAGCAACCTCGTACTTGGGGGACTTCCTAAGATCTCACCAGGAGCAACACGGTGCACAGGTGTGCACAGCAGACAGGTGTGCACAGGGGCCCATGCAGGTGTGCAAGAGCTCCCCAGGGGCTGGAAGCCCGGGACATGCTGTGCTGGGGATACTGCAGCCGGAGGTGTGTGCACCAGGGGGCAGAGGCCTGGCACCCATGGGAGCTCGCCAGGCCGTCCTGCCCGACTCCTGCCCACATGGTGCTGGGACAGGTCTCAATGGTTCATTGACACCAGTGGTCGATGAAGGAGCCGGGTCGACCAGGTGGAAGTGTGGACTTCCCTGTGAACACTGGCACACCTGAGTGGGGACCTCAGGGTGCCCGACCCAGGACTGGCCAACGCCCCGGGCTTGTGGCACCTGAGTTCAGGATGACTTCTAGGGTGGTGTGCACAGACGCACCTCAGGTCTGAAATGACGAAGTGGACGCAGGCTGTTCACTGGTGCCATGGGACGCACTTTGCAGACCTCTGGGCTGTGGGAGCTGGAGGGCTGCTCACACCCACCCCGACTTTAGAGATGGCCCGGTGCTCTGAGGCACTCAGACAAGCGGCAGCAGGGCGCTCAGGTAGGGGCGAGGCGGGGCTTGCCCTCCAGGGACCTCCACAGAGGCCCGGCAGCACAGGAGGCTACACGGCAAGGCTGGCCCCAGACCGGGGCTGTGAGTTAGAGGAAGACCCTGAGCCCTTCATCTCCTTACAGGTGGAACGGCGAGGCCACCTGAGGGCAGGAACGGGTTCCCCTGAGCACCAGACCCCAGCACGGCAGCCCAAGAGGCTGGGCACCCATGGACCTTGTGGATGTGAGACCCAGAGCAGGTGCCAGGAGGGTCCGGCTCCGGGAGCGCAGCCTCCGGAGAGCCCTGGAGCCCTGCTCTGGGCACCCTGCTGGTAGATGACCAAGTTTCTGGGTCTGTCACAGCTGTGAACCTGCGCTTGCAGGGAAAGGAGCGTGGGTGAACTCAGCCTGGGAGGAGAACCCCGAACAGTGCTGGTGGGCGGCGGGGAGTAGCTGCCAAAAATATGATCCCGGGGCTTTCTGCCGGCTCCATCTGTCCCCCTCCGGCAGGATGGCTGCAGGCCTTCCTGCTGTGGAGGGAGCACTCAGAACCGCCTCTGAGCCCCCGAGTGAAGGCGGTCCCTGGGAGCGCAGGGCCGGTTGCTAAGGAAAGCTAAGGCCTCAGGCTGAGAGCTGAGGAGCAAACAGGCCAGTTGGAAAGTCGTTTAGGGAAAGGTCAGTGCCCACTCCAGCTGTCCTGAAGACTGCGAGACTCTCAGGAATCTGCCTGTCCAGGCCTCTGTGCTCCTCTTACGAGTGACAGCGATTATAACAGACTCCCTAGGAGCGAGCCACTTGAGAAGCAGACACACCCACGCCCACACACGCACACACACACCCGGCCCCTGGAGCCCCTGGGGGCTCGGCGTTGCTCAGCCCGCTCTCTGCTGGACCCCGGGAGCCAAGTGACCCATGGCTGAGCCCTCCTACCCGGCACGAGAGGCGGAGCACGGACTGGAGAGGGCAGGGTGCTGGCCCCTGGCCAGGACCGAGGCAGAGCACTTACAGCTATCCGCAGGACCGATGCCTTCACAGAGGTCCATTTGTCCTGTCTTCGGTCTATCACCAGGATGAATCCGATGCCTGCATCTTGTAGGCTGAAAGGAGAGACAGCGGCTATTAGCGAGGGCCGGCGGGAGCCCAGCTGCCCACGTAGCCTCCTGGAAGCCTCACGGTGAGCAACCCGCCTGCAATCCTGAGCCGTTGCCGTGACAGGGTAAAGTGCACGCCAGGGGGCCCGCAGCAGGGTGCAGGTGTCCAGGGGCCCGTGCAGCCCGTCTGCAGATCCCCGCACTGGCTCCTGTCTGAAGGGGACAGGTGTTGGTTGTTTCCTGCCTGACATGGACATGTCAACTCAAGCACCATGCACAGCCATCCTCCTGGAGCTGGGCAGCTTATATTCATAAGAGCTGGTCGTCTTCATTTCCTGGGTGATGAAACCCTCAAAGCAGGTTTTAGGACCTGCACATCCCACGAGTCCTGGCGTCTGAGGTCCCTGTGTCTGTCCCTGTTAAACAATCACTCCCAACAGCATCGCTGGGACCTTGGGAGAAAAGCCCTAAGGCTTCTGGAGGCTGGCGGGCCTCTGCCAGGAGTGGGATGCGCGCACTCGCCCTCCACAGCAGCGACATGTGTGGTGAGCGGACAGCGCTCCTGTGGTGCAGTGGCTCCCAGCCCCTCGGCTCCGCCTGGCAGGAGCCTGAGTCACAGTGCAGGAGCGGAGCTCTGCTTCCGATGTGACTTCTCCCCAAGCCAATTGTGTGGTGCCAGCAGCTGCAGCCACAGCCAATCCACAGCAGGAAGGAAGGAGGCAGGCCAGCCGAAGGCACCGACTGGAATTGCTGATTCCCACGTCTCCGAACACAGCCCAGCCAGCCACCGTGGGAGCCAGGGGCAACAGCTCTACAGGACGCTCTCGGCGGTGCAGGCTCTGGGGTGCTCTGCATGTGGCACTCTGTGACGATCCTCTGACGCCCAGATCTCACCCCCTGACCGTGGGGCACACAGCACGGTCCATGCTGCTGACTGCTCGTGCCGGTCTGGTGATGCAGGCTGCATGTGTGCAGGGCCGTTTGGCTCAGTAACATGAATAAACATGAGCTTTCCCTCGAAATAGCTCCTCTGCTGCTGGCTGCTCAACAGCCACAGGCCTACTCAGCTGCCGGCAGGTTCCACAGGGCAAGCCAGTTAAGGCCAGGACAGACCCGCTCCCTGCTCTGCCTCAGGCCCTGACTCCTCCAGCTCTGCTGGCCTCAGTCTGACTGTGGTGGTGCTGGGCAGGAGCCACCAGCACAGAGCAGCCCACACAGGGCTGGGCCTGCCCAGCAGTGGGTTGGACACCCTGGCTTCCCATTTCCTGAGGCCTGGCCCAACTGCATTTGCTGCAGGACCCAATGGGGAGCAGGGGGACCACTTCATCCAGAGATGGGGGCTGGGCAGGGAGCCCACGTCCTCAGGTCCTCAGTCCCAGGCCTGCTGGGTGTGGCACCACAGGGGGAGGTCAGACACCAGGGATGCCAGCACAGGGGCACTGGGAGCTTGGATTCGGAGCGGGGAGCGGGGAGCGGGTCTCCAGAGGGGCCCTAGAGGGCGCTGAGCAGGGGCTCCTGGAGGAGCAGGAGGGGAAGCCAAGGAGGGGTGGTCAGGGAGGGCGTGGCCGGGGAGGCATGTCCAGGGAGGGCGTGGCCAGGGAGGGCATAGTCATGGAAGCGTGGCCAGGGAGGGCGTGGTCATGGAGGCGTGCCCAGGGAGGGCGTGGTCATGGAGGCGTGGCAGTGGGCTCAGACGCAAAGGCCAGCTCGCACCAGGGAGGCACGGTGGGGCAGAAACCGGTGGAAGCAGGTTGGAGATGTGGGCAAGGGCGGGCAGACCCTCTCCATCATGAGGAACCGTCTAGCCCGTGCAGGCACGCCTACAGCTTTTAGAAGGTCTCATAAAAGTACAAAACACCTCGCCAACTCCAACGGGACTGTTCTGACCGCTGCCCGACATCAGAGTCCGAGAAGGGACCCTGAGAGTGAAACGTGCACGATTCATAAACGCCTGGTGCACTGCTGCACGTGAAGGCCGGGGACCCAGCTGGGACCAGGCCGCCCAGCTTACTCCTGTAAATGACGGGCTCGCCCTGTGGTGCCCTCGTGTGGTCAGTGGTGAAGCTGCACACGGGGGCCTGTGGGACAGCCAGTGGGCAGGGCAGCCTGGGCTGGGGAGAGGCCGAGGGAAGGGCTGCCCAAGCCTGCCGACGCTTCCACACGCTCCTCTGCAGTGAGATGCCAGGTCTCCAGCAGGTGAGGGCAGCGGCTCTCCTCTGGGCAAGGGGCCAGGATGATGACCTCTGGCAAGACCTCCAACAGTGAGCATGGTGGCTGTTGACACGGCCACACCTCAGACCACGGCCACTCAACACAGCCCCCAGCACCAGGTGCTCTGAAACAGGGTGGCCCCATGGAGCACGGGTGTTACATTTCATTTTAGAGCTAAAGGGCCAGGTGTGGTCAGTGGCTGTCGCGCTGGCTTGTGGTTACTGGGTCAAATGCAAAGAGGAACAAGGAGGCCAGGGGGGCAGCCCAGGCTAGAGGGGGTGGCTACCTCTGGCAGGCCTGGGGACATGATCAGGGAGCCACAGAGGTGGGATCCATGGGTGGTCACTGTGGCGGTAGGACATGGACAGAGGGGTCTTCAGGAAGCTCCTGAGGGTCCCTGGTACTCAGGAGCACAGGACTCCATGAACGAAGGTGCTGCGCAGAACTGAGGTCTCAAGTGCTGCCCAGAGGGGACTTGGGCAGGGCCTCGTGTGAGGCATGGCCCGTCCACCTGCATCTCCCTGGTGCTCGTGGGGAGCAGGCCATGGGTGCTGTGCTTTCCACAGAGCTCCAGGCTTTAGGGACATGGTGTGAGCACAGCTGTACTCAACAGCACTGGATGGCACAGAGGAGTGGCCTTGGGGACCACCTGGCCAGACACTGAGGAACTGTCACCAACAAGGTACACAAGACCCACTGAATCCAGGAGCTGGCCATTCCTTATAGCAGTGCTCCTGATTGTCAAGAGCGGGCCACCAGATCCCAGTGGACAGGGCACAGGCCAGGTACCCTGGGCCTGTCTGCCTGCAGTGTGTCCTGCAGCTACCACAGGGATGAGGGCGAGTGCTCGCTGTCAAGGATGCCCACAGACGGCAGGAGGCGGACATCTTGGGAAGCTGACACCAGGCGCCATGTGTGGGTAGATGGAGGTTTTCACCCTGCCCAGGTGCTGCGGTGGTCTGCGGGGACGCGGGAGGCGAGGTGGGCTTTACCCCAACACTGGCACTGCGTGGCCCAGCCTGCTGTTATGCCGCACGGTCAGGAGCCGGTTCAAAATCCAATCAGAAGGTGTGTCCATGGCAAGAAGTAAGGTGCACCTCAGGGCCCAAGCTCTGGTGCTCTGAAGCTCGGTAGGCAGGCTAGAGGCAGGGCAGCTCAGGTGGCCAGGGGAGCAGGTGGGGCCAGCATGAGCCCCAGAAAGGTCTGGGACCACACCTCACATCCTGACAGGGAGCCTGGGGTCTGACCACATCCCGCCGTCTCCTCCCCAGGGCACACATGCTGTGCATGAGGTCTGTGGGCATGTGTTTGACCTGCATGGCTGTGTGTGCGCACGCAGTGTGCCTGCCTGTGTGTGTGCCTGCCTGTGTGTGTGTGATCCTACTATGTATGCCTGTGTGTGCCTGCCTGTGTGTGCCTG
>PVHX01015258.1:0-47348 GCA_004024805.1 Geosciurus inauris
CTTATAAATGTCCCATCCCTCTCGGCCGCCTTCTCATAATGACTAATATTGAATCCCTGTGTTGTCAGACTATACACACAAATTGCAAGAATGGGGAAAACATTCATTGCGTGGAAAGTTGGATGATTCATCTCTTATTACTGTCTTAAAGATTAAATAATTGAATAAGTATACTAGAGATTCATTTTTATACAAACTACAAAAATCTCAATTTACTAAAAAAGCATATTTTTTAAACTTTTTAAATAATGCTATCAATAAACTGAACTGTCAGAACTATTCTTCTGCAGAAAAAGTAACTTGTTTTTGAAGAAAGAATAAATGGTATTGAGAAACATAAAATGAGCAAACAACGTGTATTTCCTATTTTGATTTTTTTGTTAAGTTGCAATCTGGTTAAACATCACCCATGCAGTAGCCTGATATTTTTCATTCTCAAAAAAAGGGTGAAAATAAAATAATTAAAATGATTATGTAATTATGAAACATATTTTAAAATTTCTTCAATAGGCCCTATTTCAAAAATTGTACTCATCTTTAAAATGACATAAAAATCAGTGCTCAAAATAAGTAGTGAATCAACTATTCCAATAAAAGCATCTGGCAAATCACTACTTATGAAATTGTGTTTAATAGTACCTTAAACTAATGAAATAAAAGAGTTCTGTTGAGTTGTAATCATTTTTCCATCTCTGTAAATTCTGTTTGTATAAGTAATGAACCAGTCCTCTGCCTCTGTAGGGTAACCTCCATGCACATTATTATTTGAATGATCGTCCTTTTGTGGCAGATTATTTTAAGTCGAACTGTTACTGTAAATGAATTTGCTTAAATGTATGGTTCTAAATTAGTGAACATAAATTACAGCACCATGATTTGTCATCATGTTGGTTGATACAGGATTGCATTTAAATATATTATAATTGAGAAATGATTTGAATACTACATGTTCAGCCACTCTGAATAGTTATCATCCCTACAGCTATATTTAGCCTCTTTCTGGGACTATGGCTTTGACAATCCAGAAACTGACTAAAAGCCTCTACCTTCCAGATAGTTCATTGTCAGTTCAAAGAAAGACTGCATAAGTAGCACCTCAGTATATGGAAGATAGCCTTTAACTCACAGAGCTCACTGGACGAAAGATATTTTTTAAACCTAGGCAAATCAGACCCTAAATTCCATCATAACTACATGCAAACGTTCCAGCTTATGGCTCCTGATACACTCTGTATGAATATCCTCCACAGTGCTATCAATCTGAAAGTCATCCAGTAAAAATTTACCATTTGCCATGCCTCTACTCTAGCTAATCAAACAATTTCTTCTCATTCTAGGAAGCCCACTTTTCTTGTGCAATGTGGCACTCTCCTGAGGGGTGAAGGTTTAGCTCTGGAATGATGGTAATGATGTCATAAATGTACAGAGAAGCACAGTTAGGAGTAGGAAATATCTGTCTTTCCTGTTGGTTCAATAGAGAACATGCATTTAGGACAGTGTATGCAAGTTCGAGTTAAATGCCAGAGAGAAAAGACTAGAAGTTGTCGTATTTCTCTGGAAAAAGAAAACACTATTTTTCAGACATGTTAACTGAACAGGTCTGCCCAAAGGATACATAAAAATCTTAAAATTTTAAAAATAAAAATTTGTCTTGGGTAAGCTAAGGAAGGTGGAGAGGAGAAAATGTACTTTCATAGTCTTCAATGAATGCTATAATCTATACAGTTTGCCTCTCCTCTGATCCTTCAAATATCAGAATTGTTTAATTTATAAATTATTTTTTGTTCAATTTACTGAGTATTACCAATGTACCAAGGCCATGCTAAGTTCTTAGTTTATGCTTTTCTTCGTTTTTAGCATCAGAATATTCATCATTTTTTTTATCAGGTCCACATAATGGTTATAGATTATGAAAAATTCATATATGCTAAGCTGGGTATCAAAGTCACCATTCTAGCACAAATGGAAGTCAAAATATTTAGATTCAAACTATCATATGTTCACTAATTTCAATGAAAATTAGTCAAAAGTGAAGAGAATTTATATAAAATTAGTTTCTTAATAGAAGTTTAAGGTGTAAACTTTTAAAAGTCCTAAAGAAAGTAGTGGTTACATGAAAAAATTTTTTAAAAACCATTCATATAACTGCCCATCCAGCTTTAGGTCAGGCAAAAACACTGAGAAATCAGTGTGCAAATGAGGGTCACTTATAAAGTTGTGTTTTATATTCCCCACTAGAGGGGTGTGTGTGTGTGTGTGTGTGTGTGTGCTCGCACTAGCATTCCTAGGCAATTACCCAAGGTCTTGCATATGCTAGGCATACACTGAACCACTGAGTTACATCTCCAGTCCTAAGAGATTGTTAATAGTCAATTTTTCCCCAAATGCCTGTTTTCCATTCTCAACTAACTAGATCAGGTTACATCTGCTCCATGGAGATAGAAAGAAAGCTAATACTCAGATTTTAAGTGCCATTATCCACAGTCAGCAAAATTGCAAATTTAAATAAGTGAATCTATACATGTGTTTGGTATCTGATAGCAAGCAATGGAGGGAATCAAAGGCAGGAAGAAGACATGCTAAGATCAAGCTCATCCAAATCCCTTAAGGAAAGTAAGCTCAGGGGAAGCAGGTGTGCCCAGTAGTTAGTGGGCAGCAGATATTCTCCCTGAGGTCTCTAAATAGGTAGCAGCATGAAACAAATTCTTGATAAGTTAATGTCTCAGAATAATGAAATCTTATTATCAAAAATTATGTGTGCATTTATTTTATATATGACAAGTAATCTTATTTTAGAGTGTATGACATAGACTAGCAAAATAAGAACAAATTGATACATTTTATAATTGAAAGAAAGAGTAAAGGAGAGGGAAGAAGAAAGAGAAGAAAAGTGGAGGCAGGGAGGACAGGAAGGAAAGATAAAGGAGGAGAAAACCCTCTCTTTAAACAGTGTGGACCAAGTGGAAAGGTTCATTCAAGGATAGCAAAAAAGAAGCTAAGCAGGAAAGTCTGGTTGATTACACAATCTGCACCTAAGGCTGGGGAGAATCTGATGGGGGAAAATACACCTCCTCCTTGCAGGTGGCTAAGGGTCAGGTTCTATGTTTGTCTAGGGGAACACAGCAGGCAGTAAAAGCACCAATGTTCTGCCCTGGGGAGCTTAAGTCCTACTGAAGGAAAAAATAAACAAAAGCCTGGGTGTAACATTCCACTTGGTGATAAATATAAAGAAGAAAAAATAAAACAGTAAATGTGTAAAGGAGTAACTTGTGAGGGAAGGATATTCCATTAGGACATGAATGAACCCAGACTCCAGTGACATGAGCATCAATCCACATGACTGGCTGGGAGAGGGGGTGACCCAGGCACAGGGGAGAGATCTTGCAAAGGAGGAGGCAGTGATGTTCTAAATGTGTGGATACAGCAGCACCGATCCCAGATCCCAGTGTGGCTGTAGAATGAGTCAGCAGATGAAATCAAGGAAGGCGTGGAGGCAGGCTGCAGACTACAGACGTTAGGGAGGCCTCTGGATAGGCAGATGAGTTGGGAAGCCCTTAGAGTATATTTGGAAGAGTGACAGGTTGTGACACCTGCTGGGAAAAGATCACTTTGCCTGCTGTAAGGAAACCAGACTACAGAGTGACCACAGTGGAAGCAGGAGGCCAGTGAGGAGGCAGTCTTGTATGAGTCCTTTTTTGTGGGATCACAGCTGGCACACCTTGCCAGATAACAAAGACAATTGGTTATATTTCATTTACCAAAGTGATTCCAGGCAGATCACTGTCATGTTAACTTTTTGTAGGTGTTATTTTGTTGCAGAAACAACATCTGAAAAATTACACCGAAATTCAAGGCCAAAACAAAAATCAGCAAAAAATAAAATGTCCTGGTCAAATATATATGTTGGTTCATTTCGTAACCATTTCAACGTAAATATGTATGTCTAATATTTTATTTGCAGTCATATGATAGATCAAATCGTATCATCTATACTTTTGCACATTCAACATTTCACCATGAAAATTTTCCTATTTTGTTGTTTTTTCCCTTTCCTATATATTTTGCCCTTTCTCATTCCATTCCTCTACTTCTGCATAATTAACATAAATAGGCTTTCATGAACATTTCCATGCCTTTCTTAATGTGCGCAAATGCTTTTTTAAAACATGCAGTCTCTAACATAGTGTTTTGTCTCATCAAACTATATTATGATTCTATAAGCCCATATTCTACTTACACAATTTCTAGGTTCCAATGAGAAAAATATTGCTTTAAGGAAAAAAAAAAACGTGTGCCCAAACTGTTTTGAGGATAAGCAGAACTGTTTAGTCACATTGATAAAGGTCAATCAGTTTAAATATGGTATTTCTATTTGGGTACACATTGGCTGTCTGGGTCATGAACTCCCGTCCTCTTTCTTCCTCCAAAGTTTCCCTGCAGCTTCTCTCAAAGGAAAATGATGTGCTTGTAAATACATTTGTTATTTAAAATGCATTCCAAGAATGGTTTTAGTGAAGCTTATTACTAGAATTGCATTTGCATTACTAAGTAATAAGTACTTACTCCCAGTACTGTGTGTGCATGGCCATCTGGTTTAATAACACATCCAGAGCTGAGACAGCTCCCCAGGGCCCCATAACTCACTGAGATCCCCCAGAGGGTACCACTAAATCAGCAGACCCGCAATTTGGAAACACACCACTAATCTGTTCATTGGCCCTGAAAACAGTTTCCTCCCTTTTGCAGTCATGAAAATGGATTGTTAAAATCGTAGGCAACAGCTTATTTCCTTTAGCCCTTAACCCAATATTCAATATTTGGGGGAGAATTCTAGTGCTTTGATATTATGAACATTTTATTTTCTTAATTATCTTCTGACTTCATTTTTTCGGACAAAAGGAAAATGTGCTGGTGGGAATAAAAGCTTTCTTAGAATTTTCCACAAGGTAATTATTGGGTGCAGTGGAAAGAGCTAATCCATTTTAGTGGTATTCAGTTAGGAAAGGTATCAATTATTATTTGCAAAAAGAATGATTCAGTTGAATAGGTCCCTTCCCCAAATGCTCTCTTCCTTTGAAGTATTCTATAATCTATAAGATTTATATTCTCTATTTTTGGGGGGGGTGAATGAAAAAACTGCCCTCTATATAAAGTTCTAAACTAAGTTTATAAATATATATATGAATAAATGTGCAAATGAGTATGTGTATATGCACATAAATATGCATCTGTACATTTACACTTATTTTTCTAAGAACTCCTCAGAATAAATACTTTGTCTCATATGACTTACCTTGACATTCATATTTAATATTCTCTAGAATATGATCATCAAGTATTTGGAAAAATACCTATACACAAAATATTTTTCATTCCATTATCCTATTCCTGAAAGTTTGCTACTTTCATTCCATTTCATCTGAAGGAAAAAATCAATGTGCAAATATACAGTGTCAGTCAGCCTCCCTCAGTGATCTTTTATAGAGACTTTACTTTTTGCTTCAAGTGCATGATTAAGTGAGTGCCTTTTGTCCTTAGTATATATAATACAGTAAAAGCCTTGAATTCAATCCTTTAATCATCAGTGCTTAAAGGAAACAGCCCATTCTGAGTTCTCTAGATACGTTATCAGCTGTACCTTTAAAAAAGACTTTCTATTTTAGAAACCGAATTTCATAAAAGAATTATCATGGATATAAGATCTAGCTGAGAGAACCTCTTACCCAGTAGGACCTGAATAAATTAATTCCCTAATCATAAAGATCATTGATTTTCTGCACATTTGACTTACATATTTAACCAGAAACAAAGAATCAATTTACAGTCAAACCAAATGTCTCCATAAATCTTCCAAATTTAAACTTCTAGCCCGTTTATATCACAGAATAACCAAGCCCAATAATTCAAAAATTTTCAACATCAAACAATGCTTAATAGAATTCTAAATCAGTATCTAAATGTTCATCATGTCACACTCACCAGAAAGAAAAGGTTAGTATGTTAGATCATTTGTAATGTCTTATTGCTTATCATAATTTCAAAGTATACTTTATAAATAATAAAGTCAGTATCCTCAGGAAAATCTACCATATTTAAGTAGCCTATTTAGGGATTTAATTTACTTTTTAATACTTTTTAAATAGAAATTTTAGTTTCTATTTCTGACAATATAGCAAAAAACATTTTTAGTAGAGTATTTTCAGGAGCCAAGTATACATTTTTCCCTACTGTTCATGTCATTTGGACTTTACTGAGGTAATTTGGAGCTTATTCGTTATTGTTCCATGGTAGGATTAAGGAACATAAACAGAAGTCAAAGACAAGACTACCCTCTATGAAATCAGCTGGGCAGCATGAAGTTACTGTTTCCCATGGGGCGCCCCTCAATGGAGAAGTGTGTTCACTGTTAAACCAAGTAGCAGAAGTTCTTCATTTTCAAAGTTCTATTTCCTATATGAGACCAACACAAACACACAAAAGCCCCACCAGGAAGACTTTCTTGGTGTTTCTTATCATATGAAACTTTATCCCATAAACTAATATGACTCTTCCACTGATATAATTAGTTTAGATAAATATTTTCAGTAGCTTGCTCTCTTCTTAATTATGTCAGATTAAATAAAACCTGATGCTACAGTTTGAATAAGTGACCTCCCAAGATCCATGTATGAATGACTTGTTACTCTGCCAATGGCACAGTTGGGAGATGGTAGAACCTTTAAGAAGTAGAGCCTAGGGGGAGGTTTTAGGTCATTGGAACTTGCCCTCAGAGGGGATAATGAGACCCCAGCATCTTCCTCTTTCTCACACCCAGTCATGAGATAAATGAACTTCCTTTAGTCAGGAAGTATTGTACCACTATAGGCCCAAAGCAACAGGTCAGTTATCAACTGAAACCTCCAAAACTGTGAGCCAAATAAACTTTTCCTCCTCTTAAGTTTATTTACTTCAGGTGCTTGTTATAGTAACAACAACAAAAAAAAAAAAAAAACTGAGTAATACAGCTAAAAATCTTTCATATCTTAATTTTTAAATATTCTTTAACCAATAAAAGAATATTCCAGGCTGAATGATTGTGTCCTCTGTCTCCCCAACTCTTAATGTGATGTTTTGGAGGTAAGGCCTTTGGAAGATAGATTAGAAAGGAGGAGCTCTCATGAATGAGATTAGTGCCCTTATAAAAAAGACATAATAGAGCTACCTCTTCCCTTCCTCCATGTAAGGACATCAGTGAAACTGGAAGTCAACACCAGGCAAACACTGATTCTTCCAGATCCTTGATCAGGGACTTCATAGCCTCCAGAAGCATGAGAAATAAATTTCTGTTGCTTATAAGTTACCCAGTATCTGCTATTTTTGTTATAGAAGATGAAACAGACTAAGACAAAGAACTGTTATGAAGAGTATAATCTAATGGTTATTGCAATTATATATCACCAGAATACATAATGGGTATATAGAATGTAAGGGTTTTGTATAGTATATATTCTATAATACATACAGAACATATAAGGGTTTTGCCATTACATATTCTTAGTTCCCCTAATGTTTTTGCAAAATAATCACATATTCTCATTATAATATTCAACCATCAAACTGGCTCTTCTTGCTAAACTCTTGGTATTTCAGGCATGCTTAATGAAAACTGTTTAGTTACAAAATCTAACATTCTTTGTATACTCCAAGTTATTCTAAATAAATGACAAGTTTAGTCAAAAATATTAATATCCTTTACCATCCTTTATATTTCTTTTTTCTAATGCAGGGATGAGGATGTAGCTTAGTGGTGAACACCTGACTAGCATGTGTGAGACCTCAGGTTCTTTTTCTCATAAACTAATATGACTTTATCCCAGAAACCACAAAACAAACAAAAAATCTATATGTTTTAAAGGTATTTCACAGGTCTGAAATTGGAGATTGTGGCAGTTCAATTTGCAGTTGTTTGTATTTGTTCACACTGCAATTTTCATGATTATTTACTGTCCATGTAAGCTAACGGACATGAGTATGATGCACCTATTTCTCCACAAGGAGCAGTTTGGAAATGATGTAGGCCCTAAGGGGTACCATAGAATTTTTAAAGAGCACTGAGTATGCTCAATTCTGCCAGTTCAAGCTCTATGACCTTAATCAAGTTATTAAAACTGTGACTTAATTTTCTCATTTTAAAATGCATGTTATAATGGTATCTAGATCATTGATGCTATGGGCTGCATTTTATCCCCACAAAATTCCTATGTTGAAGCCCTAGGCTACAGAACAGTGTTTTTGAGAGATGAGGCCTTGGAGAGGTAGTTAGGGTTAGTTGATGACATAAAGGTAGAGTCACCCTGATGGGATTAGTGTACTGAAGAGAGAAAACATCAGAGAGCATGCTCTCTCTCTCTTCCTTTCCCTCTTTCTTCCTCATTATACATCCACCATGTACCTGTCAAGGAAGAGAGACCTCACCACAACCCACCACGTTAGCTGCCTGATCTCAGATTTCAAGCTTCCAGAATTTTAACAAGCTTCTGTTGTTTCAGCACCCTGCCTATCATATTTTGCTATGACAGTCTGAGCTCAGACAACAGAAACTGTGAGCCAAATAAACCTTTCCTCCTTTTAAGTTTATTTACTTCAGGTGTTTGTTATAGTAACAAAAAACTGCCTAATACAGCTAATAATCTTTCATACTCTAATTTTTAAATCATTTGTGTGTGTGTTTACTAAGGGCTCATGGTTTCAGAGGTTCATTCTATAGTTAGTCAACTCCATTGCTCTGGCCCTGAGGCAGAATGTTATGGTGGAAGAGCACAGAGAAGGAAAACTTGTCAACTTATGGTGATAAGGAAGCAGAAAAAAAGCACAAGGCGTCAAGGACAAAATATATAAACCCAAGGCAGAACGCCAGTGACACATTTCCTCCAGTTCTGCTCCACTTAGTATCACCTAGTAATTCATTCAAATTATCAATCCACACAATTGATTAATCCACTTACTAGGTTATAGCTCTATTAATCTAATAATTTCACCTTCTTCATTAATATAGGAGATTTTAGCAGGATACCTATATCCAAACCATAACTATACCCATCTATTTTTATGTAACTATATTCAATATGTATTACACAGATGTCTCACACATGTATGCTTTATTTCACATAGTATTAACTATATGCTATATACAACTAAGTATATATTTCATATATAGTATATATATGTGTATGCATGTATATATAGAATATATACATGTACATTTTTTTTAACAAAAAAAATGTGTCAGTTAATGTAAAATGCTTAGAACATCATAGCTGGCACATATACACTTTAACAATTATTTGGCATGTAAACTTAAATACAAAAATCTCCAAATACCAAGATTCAACTGAATTTTCCTATTACAGTTGCCAGTAACTGGTTTCTTTAAGGTTTTTCTAAATCCTCCAAACTGGCTAATCCTATGTAAGACAATTAAATGTTAGCTGCATGTATAACTTATGTAATGTTTAAGGAGGATTAGTCAAGGTATAATTTCAGAGTTACAATATTTAAAAGCAAACAAATTTTATTTCCATTGGTCTCATATTCTAATAAAATCTTTCCCATTAAATTCATGTTAAGCATCATACAAGGGCTAATTTTTTATTTGGTGTTTTTGTGTGTGTGCATGCTACATGCATTAAAAACACAACACAAAATAGTAGAGAAAAACGTTTGTTGCTTGGTTATTAAGACACTTTTAGTGTCTAGAACCAAGACTTTTTTCTATGGGCTACTTCCATGCAAACCTACAAAGCATCTGCCCAGGTGTTCATGGAAATTGCATTGGTAGTTTTTAATTGAGTCTGTGAAAATAATTTAAATAGTACTTAATACTGATGGATGTATTCAGAAATGAATTGTTGTTTTTATCACAAGCTATTCATTGTCTATAGTTAATGATATACTCCTTCCATGGAATTCCTTTATATTTTTATTTACTAAAAAGAGCTTTGTTTTGTTTTCTTAGAAATCAATGAATATATCTAGTAGCATTTTCATTTGAGATATCTTTTATATTTCTATGACTATACTCTAGTTCTTCATCATAACACTTTCAGAATACTCTTTAGACTTTAGTTCCCATTTCCTTCAATGTGAGACACAATATGAATTAGTAACAAGAGGAAACATGTTTGCATTTAGACACAATAATTAAAATTCTAGATTTTCTATTTTGTAGACAAATGAGTGGGGAACATTACTGAGTCCATTCAGCACACTCTTTACCCCATCTTTCCTTCAGTGATGTCTTCTCACTGGTTACAAACAGCATTCCAGTTGTTCTTTCAATTATTTTCATTACCACTTTATCTACCCCTTACTATGCAATCTTCCATGTGCACCAAACTAAGGATAGCTTTGCCTTGCATTATTTGATCCTATTTTGTAAAGCTTTTGTTCACACAATCTTCCTTATCTGCAATGCAGGCTTTGTTTTGAAATTAAGAATCAATCTCTCTCTCTTTCTCTCTCTCTCTCTCTCTCTCTCTCTCTCTCTCTCTCTCTCTCTCTCTGGTTGCTTTACATCCCACCTCTCAACAAAACTGTAGTCTTCATGAATCCCAAGTGTCTGGCTGATTTCACAGAGCTCTTACTTAATCTGGTTATCACACTACTTAGCAGTTAACTGTTATATATTGCCAAATGTAAGTTATCTTTATTTCAGCAAGACTCTAGTGATTCTTTAGTGGACAAAAAAAAATATGGGAAGCAGAAGAAGTTGTTTATTCACATTCATGTCTCTCAAATCCCATAGCAGTATTTTCTCCAAAGAAGAATGGGCTCTGCAGAGTAAGTCGTTCATTCATTCTGTGTGATGGACATTACTACTGTCCTGCTACCACCTGGTTTCCATTTATTCAGGGACATGTGCTAGGACTATACTGTCCCACCCTACTAAAATTAAACATGGCCATATGATAGGCCAATGAAATGGGAACAGAGGTTCCACGTGTGACTTTCAGTAGAAACGTTAATTTGCTGCTGTGCTCAGCCCTTCATCTCTTCCCCCGTCTTTGCACTCATGGAAGCACATCTTGACATAGATGTGCAATGCCAAATACATGGATGAAGGATGATGTTATAGTTTAGATAAGAGACAGATTTCTATTTAAACAACTGCTCTCTCAGTGTTATGGTTTAGATATGAGGTTCCCCCAAAAGCTCATGTGTGAGAAAATGCAAGAAGGTTCAGAGGTGAAGTGATTGGGTGATGAGAGTCTTAACCTAATCAGTGGATTAATCCACAGATATGAATTAACTGGGTGGTAACTATAGGCATGTAGGATGTGGCTAAAGGAGGTAAATCACTGGGGGTGTGCCTTTGGGGTTTATATTTTGTCCCTGGTGAGCAGAGCTCTCTCTCTTCTTGGTTGGAATGTTCTGAGCTGCTTTCCTCCACCATGCCTGTCTGCCATGATGTTCTGTCCCACCCTGGACCCAGAGCTATGAAATTAACCGTCTATGAACTAAGAACTCTGAAACAGTGAGACCCAAATGAACTATTTCTCATAGTCTTTTGGTCACAGTGACAAAAAAGGATGACTGAAACAGAAGCATGGATTGAAAACTGTCCAGACTAAGAAAGAGTTTGCATGAGAAAGAAATATACTTCAGACTTTAAGCATGAAAATTTAGATATGGATTATTTGTTTTTGTAGCTGATTTGTAGTGATTATTTGTTTTGTATATATTGATTAGCTTGCATACAAGTATATCTGAAGAAATAAAATGATATCTGAATCTGTTTTATCTACTGCGCTTTGAATGGCTCTCTAGCTAAAGGATTAATTGCATTTCTTAGTTTATACTAACTCATCATTCAGTAAATATTTATAGTTTACTACTGGGCATGAAACTGGACAAGTTGAGGATAAAATAATAAACTTCAATAGGTATGATCTCTTATCTAATGTAGTTGTAATTCTTATATAAAAAACAAAAAAAAATAAGAAAGAAAATTCAATAGATGAAACAAGCCTAAATTATTTTAAGAATTATAAAAGAAACAAGGAAGAATCTCACTTGGATATGGTCTAAAACTCTCTATGAGGAAGGAAGAGTTAATCTGGGTCCTCAGAGTGGAGAAAAAAGGAGAATCAAGAGAACTGAAAGCAGGAGCCCAGGTAAGAGCACATGCAGAGGCCCTGAGACAGCAGGAAACCGTGTTATTCAGACAAAGAAAAATCAGTGTGGTTGCAGCAAGGTATTTTGTTTCCAGATAACCACAATTTCAACATTTTGTTCTCTGAATCAAGCAAGGATTCCTGGATCTCCCAATGGAATTTCTCTGTGGAAAGGACACTTCATGATATCCATGATGAAGAACCCTTTTCACTCAGTGACTTGTTGGAATATTGAAAAAGAAATGTTTAAAAAAAAAACCAAGGAGGGATATGAAATACACAGTCTATTTACACATAAATTTATAGAAAGACTTAACCTGAAAGGAAGGAAGAATAACAGTATTTCATAGGAAAAAGGTAGCTGAGTTGTGGAACTTGGCATTTATAGCTTCAGAGTTAGGTGGGTTTTCCCACATGATGGTGAACTCACTCCAATGTCAACCACATGAGAATAGGCTGGGGCTGTAGCTCAGTGGGAGAGTGTGTGTCTAGCATGCGTGAGACACTGGGTTCGATCCTCAGCAGCACGTATAAATAATAAATAAGTAAAATAAAGATCCATGAACAACTAAAATATTTTTTTAAAAAAAGAACATGAGAAGAGTACAATTTTAAGTCACAGCTGCCAGAAAAATATTTTGAATTTTTTTAAATCCCAAACCAGGTTGTGTAAACCCCCCTCAAGTACGAGTAGCAAATGGTTGTTCTCACTAATGATTTGGGAGTAGAAATGAACAAGTTTAGCATTTCATTGCAATGATATAATAGAATGAATGCTATTAATTAACTTTACACGATGACCTTGAAGAACATGTGAAAATCATAGTGTGGTTTTTCTGATAGGAGGCAAGATTGCTTGTAAATTTTTATAGACTTTTTGCTATTTTAGTTTTTTCTTCACTCTATCCGCAGCTAACAGTAAGATGTGCCACCAGGGAATACATAAATGGTACTCTTGATGATTTATTTTATGACAAGAAAAGGAATCTTGGAAAAGAATGTGAAAAAAATGTTATGAGGTTTTTTTTTTTTCTTTGCACTTGCCCTTTGTCATCTTGAATTTGTCCTTCTCTTATTTTTTAGTGTATGAACACTGCAGGCTTCTTTGGCTAGCCTTCCTGACTACCACAACAGCTAAATTGTATTAGTGATGTTGAAATGATGTTCCTTAAATTCAAAACAAACATTTGAATACCAAAAGCTACACGGAAGAATCATTAATTTATCCATTGCCTTACTATGTATTGCATGCTTACTCTTTTGTAGGTATTCGTGGCCACAAGGCAAATGTTCAATTAATATTGCAGACTATATTTTGCCTTTAAATTATTGTGGATACAAAGGGAGGGCAAGATCCACAGAATTTGCAATGGCTAGACAAATACAAAAAATTTATGCACATTCAAGTTTTATGTTTCCCTTCAAGTAAATATATGCATAATTTTGGAAAGATCAGATATACTAATAAAAGAACAAAAGGCTATATTTAATTCTACATGACCATTTTCTTTTTAAAGTTTCTGGTATATCCCCAATCGTGGCTGCCTTTTTCTCAAATTTTTCACTGATACATAAAAATATATAAATTGTCCATATTAATAGGGTACTATGTTATCATCAATACATACACACATTGCATAATGTTTAAATTAGGTTAAGTATATTTATCTTCTTAATATTTATCATTTCTATATGGAGAGACTTTCAAAATCCTTCTTTCTAGCTTTTTGAAATGTGTGGTGTATTTATGGAATCTATAATCACCCAAGTGCAATAGCACACCAGAAATTCTTGTTCTTGTCTGTGACTTAGTCAACTATACTCTTTTAGAAAATGGCCTAATAATAGCTAGAGGAATAACATAAAGTCATAAAATCTTTTAATGACCACATGTAATCACTAGGTGTCAGTGGCATAAAAAGTGTTTAAATCTAATGCCAACCCCACGAAGTTGTCCTTAAACGCTCTGGTCTTTTGAGGGTGAGGGAGGATGGTGCATTTCCTTAACCAAGTTGCTTCTCTACCTACTGGGCCTGCAGATACTCATCAGGATGTCCTTGCCTGAGGTTTTACTCATTTAACTTTGGAGTCAGGACTGTTAGAAGGCCCGTTCAATATCTGGGTGAGAAAACATGATGACAGTCAATATTTTCAGATAAACAGTAAAATTCAGCTAATTTGTGTCATAGTGTTTCAGATGGAGATAATTCACAATCACTCTATGAGAAAGGACTACAAGGTAATTACATGGAGTAAGTTGTGAGTTGGTGTAGTTGGAATCTTATCTTTTAAACTTGTTTTGACAGTCTCTCCCTTCAAAGCACATTATTAATCCACTAACGTTTACTGATATGTTCAGTTTGCATCTATGATTTTATTTTTTTTTTCTACCATCTCCTTTCTTTGGTTGTTGCTGTTGTTGATTTGTTCTTTGGTTTCTCTCGACTGCTTTCCAAGCCTGTTTTAATATATTTTTTAAAATTCTATTTTAAATTTTATATTGACTTTTTAGTTAGCTTATTGGCATTTTAAAGTTAATGCTAAAGATTATAATAGACTTCTTAACTTAAAATCTTACCTATGGTAATTATGAAAGTGTACCTAAAATATAGAATGTGGCAATTGTGTTGTTAATCTGCGTGATATAAACTCCACAAAGCAATGTTTAAATAATCCCTTTAGTCCATTATAGAGTTTAAAGAAGGAAAGAAAAATAGCCTTTGCCTTTATCCACACATTTATTGCTTCTGTTGTCTTTCTTCATTCTGAGGATTTAAGTTATTGCCTTGTTTCTCTTCATACCATAAGTTCATTAGATCTTGACATTAATGGCTGGACAATCTTTTTCTTATGTTTGTTTAATATGTAATTTGCAGGGATTTTAGCTCTGTTTCCTGGAAGACATAGGAAGACATTTATTTGTTCCACCTTGTGTTCTTTCATATGAATGTTACAATGCATTTGTTATTTCTTATTAAAAAATTGTGATCTGAACTGAAATCTCACAAGTTTAAATATCAACTTGAGGAATTTTACTTGAATGCTTACCAAATGCTTATAATTTGTTTTATAAAGTTCTTGTATATATACCTTATTAAATATATATGTTTTCATATTTTTCCTAATAGAATGTCTTTCCTATTATTATCTTCTAATTGTTTATTTCTGGCATATAGGAACTTTTTTTTATATGTACCTCAGACCTTGCAACCTTATTGAGTGAATGCTAATAGTTTATGTGTAAGTTCTCTTGGAGATGATATGTGAATTATCATACAGCATGCAAATAAGTACTGTTTTGCCTCTTCTCCAACTTCTTACTTCTTATTTCCTTTTCTTATTGCATTTTCTAGGCTACACAGGGCTATTCTGATTTTAGGACATCTTTGTCTTACCCCAGATTTATAAAGACATCCATTCTTTATTATTCTATAAGGAGATTTTTTGTTAATCACAACTTAACATTCTTCCTCTTAGTCTTAATACATAGTGGTGTACTGCACAAACCTGGAAACATTAAAATTTGGCTTAAGGAAAGATATATTGATGGTAGATTCTAGTCAATGTGAGGAAAACCACCTTCAGGCATATTATTTAAAAATCAGTGTATTACTTTAAAGAATGGTTAAAACAAAAGATTTTAACTCAAACAAGCATTCAGATTTAGTAATTTTTACATTTAATGGCCAGAGTTTACTGGGTAGATCAGGTATCAGTAACAGAGATGTTAGTGAGTATATGTTAATTATCTTATATTCTTAGATACATGAACTAGATAGTTTTAGTTACAATATTCAAGGTTTTTTGCTTTAAATAGGTAAAAATTTGTGTTTCACAAGAAAGAAAATGTTTTTTGTCTCTATTTCTTAACAAGTAAGTATAAACATGCTTCAATTCAACTCAATTTAACCCAGATATCAAATGGGGCCTTCATGACCTTAAAATTGTGGTAGAAATTATTCAAACACACAAATTTAATGCCTGAGAACCTCTCAAGACTTTTGCTAATTTCTGCTGTTAAAGCATGGTTCAGTTCCTTCAATGTGCACTTCATATTATGTTCTACCACCATGTCACAATTAGTACAAATCTTAGACTTTATGCCTGATTGGAGAGGAGGATTCATTGCACCAAGAATTTCATAAATTGGCTTATTACGTTCAGATCACATCAATTTCCACACTGAATTCCACTGACTTGCAGGCTAAATAGTCTTCTATCATTTTTTCTGTCCTTCTGGTGCAGTTGTATCTACATCAAGTCCTTCTATGTCTTAGCAGTTGCCCTACTTTATATTTTAAAGTCATCTATAAAAATAACAAAATTTTCTTTTTCTCTCACATACAACATATAGCACTTTGCACAATTAGCAGTTGTTTCCAAAATAATAGAAGATATGCAAACTTCTTCCAGGTGCATCTCCTATCATTTCTCTAAAATGAATTGCTTTGTGGTAATTTCATAATCACATTTTTTAAAGCTGTTCAGTAGTAAAAGAATTGAAATTTTTTAACTTTGATGCAACTATAATCATATCAAAAAGAATGTGACTCACTAAAATCACACTGTAAATCATATTTTCAAAGCATTAACCTAGAGAAAAACGTGGCAGAAAATCAATAGTGCATGAAGCTTGATGCCTTTCATGCATTGATTTACATGTCATTTGTCTGCAATTATTGTTTAAATACAATTCATTCTTTGCTAATAGGATACAATTATCACCACTGCATACTTAATTTCAACTTCCACACAAATAGTTTAAACCAAAACTCAAGTTTATTGTTGTTTTGACATGGAACACTAAAAAGTATCTTAACACAAATGGAACGTAGCATTTATTTGCACATTCCACTAATATATACTCAAATCTATAATGCATCCAAGATCTTCTTCCTAATATTGATCAGTATGAGATGGGGGTAAGCCTTCCCTAAGATAAGAAGCAGGAAACATAGATGACCTGAAAACTACCACTTATTTCATTTCTGCCCATTGAGCTGTTTGTGGAATCACCACCATGAAGGTGCTAAATATGGTCCTCTACCTTAAAAATAAAATATTTCATCTGCTTTGTTTAAAAGAGATTGAGGAGGAGTCTCAATCCAAACCAAAGATTTTTTGCCTTCCCTGACGGCTGTCCCCAAAGAACCTTTTGTGGGATGAAAACGCTAGTTCATTTGCTCCTTCTTGATCGTCAAACTGGAAGTAATCAGATGGGATTATATCAGAAGCCCTGACTTCATCGTTCCCACCCAAGGGTGAAATGGCCCAGAGTCAGTGCTTCCAATTACACAAGTTGGCCCAGAAATGGACAAGCTGGTTCATACAGGGCTGTGCTTGATTCTGTCCCAAAAGCCCTAGAGGAGATGCCTGGAGAAGCTGAGTCTCCTCTGTCACTGGCCACACAATTAAATAAAAGGCTAAGTCTAGAAGAAAGACTTTTTTTTTCCTTTTTGCATTTATGGTTCATGCTTAAATCACTCTGACATTAATATGAAAATTCCATAGGCATCCTTACATATCCTCATTAAAAGATAAAATTAGAGATGAAGTGACAGAGTCATCGCCAATCTGCCTCAGAGAAAATGCCCACAGAAATAACAGACTCAGTGCAGATTTTAAGTAATTCCATCTGAAAAACTCAGGATACAAGTTTTTTTGTTTTTTTTTTTTTGTTTTTAGGAAATCCATATCAAAAGTATGCTCAGTCATATACAACATATCCCATGCTGTTTTGATCAATGGAAATCATTCTTCCAATTCTGGACTTTTCAACAAGTTTTCTACAAAATTCTTCTCTTTGGCAATCTTGTGAGGGAGAAAATATAGAAAAGAAGAAAACAAAACAAACTTAAGTTGCTCTGTCCATAGCTGGGGGAAAAGTAGACTGCTGTTTCCTGCCACCATACCCATATCTATTGAGAGAGAGACAGACCAACAGACACACACAACACACACACACACACACACACACACACACACACAATTTCTACCAAGTATTCCATGAAAACTGATTTCTGAAACAACTCCTTGTCATTTTGGACATAGTTCAATATCTAAAACCATATAATATAAAACCTGTTCCAAAAGGTCCATCTCCTTTCTTTATTTTCAAAGACATTAATTCTTCCCACATACAGGCAGGAGGCATAAAGTGAAAAATGCTTTTGTTGCACAGCATGGTAAGTTTCAAATAGTTTTTGAAACCAACCATAAACAATCCTGGCCAAAAATTATTTTTAAAAGTATCTCTTAATGTGAATATTTTCATGATTTTTAAAGATACTCCCTGATTAGAATTCTGGTTTTGATACAAAGAAATATGCTAACTGAAATCCAATTTTTCTGCAGAAAAAAAATTGATGGTGAATAAGAAGATAAGAAACTTTAAAGAGAGAAATCAGAAATTTATAATGCCTGACTTGTATAGAAAGAGTGAAATAAAGAGGCTTACATTCTGCTGCAGAGATGTGATTTACAGTCTAAAGTTAGAACTCTAAGAGAAAATGATACAGGAAAAATTTTCTTTCACATTCCATCACCTCTATAGCCCTTTCTTAAATTTTAACTTGGGAAGGATATATATACACTACAGCAAGACATGCAGAGAAGAGAGCTCAACATTTAATATGTTTAATAAAATGGTATTGTGCTCTACACTTGCATATCATCTCTGTACGGGAATGAAAACTACTTTTCCTATGAGTGATACCTGAGTACTTGATCTAGGCAAACTTGTAGAAAATTTGAAAGGAATCATAAATCTAGAAAATGCCCAAAGAAGTTAAGATTTAGAAAGCAGTATATAATTTTTTTGCTTTGAAATAAACTGCAGAACTAATATTTTCAATTTTAAGCAAAAGGAAACCAGTAGACTGAAAAGTGTCATTTCTCATTTTTTGTGCTTTTTAACAAAATAAATAAATTGCAACATTATCAACAAAAAACACAAGAAAGATTTAGCAATAGTTGAAAAGACCTACTGAAGGTAGGGAGTGGGAGGTAGGAAATGTACCATGCACTGTCAATGGTACTATGAAATTCAATTCAAATATGTCCTCTGCTGTAGAGACATGAAGATGCTTGGTATTTTATGCACATGAAGTCCTTTAAGAACTATCCAAGACAGTGTTCTTTAAAGCATCAATAATCAGAAGAACTCTGATGAGGGTAAAACCCAAGAGTCAGTCATCTGAGAAGACTTCATGAAGAAGGAACCTAAAATAACTGATCTAAATGAAAAGATCAGTGAATTGCAACCAAAAGTAGGAGGGAGAGAAGATAGTATGCTAGATGGAAGAACAGTCCAAGAGGAAGCGTTAATACTGCCTAATTAGGGCCAGAGATTGGCCAGGATCCATTACAATAGGCAAGGCTACCATCTTTAGTTTGTAAGAAAGATTCAGTTTGAAGAACTGTGGATAATATCAGTATTAGGATAAGTAGTTTAAACAGTTGTACATAAAAACAAACATGACAAAAACATCATAGGAAAGATATAAAATGCTCATGCAATCCAAATACAAATTCCAGGGAAAATGGCACCAAAATCATCCCCCTTTTACATATGGAGAAAATGGGGCTTAGAGGAGGTTACTTAGATGATCAAGATCAAAACAGAGACTAGTTGGAAAAGCAAGGATTGGAATCCATGTTTGTGATTCCAAAGCTTGTGCTCTTAAGCAGTATAATATTTTAATGCCTTATTATAATTTTATAAAATGCATAGGCTTGGTCTCTAAAAATATTAAAGGAGAAGTGAAGCCTGTTGCATTGATTATAACCACAGATGTATATAAAACAAAGATTTTCTCTAATGTTAAATGGAAGTACAAGGAGGGGTAATAGAAATGGGTAGAATAATCAGCTGGTGCTGTAAGCAAAGTGTAGCTCTTGAGCATTGTAGGGTTTTATAAGTCAGGTCAGCATCTGGATCTTTTCTACATGGTAATGGGCAAGCCACTATTATGTCACAGCATCAGTCAGTGACATAATTGGATGCATGTTTTAAAATTATGCTCTGGGCAGATGATGGTAGGGATACCATTTAGCCATCTAGAGAAGGAATCCAAGTGCCAAGTAACATTGCCATGATTTAGGAGGCAGAAATAATAGGGACTTGTGACTGAGTCAAGGAGACATCTATGTGTATGTGACTTGAAGAACAAGAGAGAGTAATTCCACCTGTGGAGTCAGGGATCACAAAAGGATAGGGAGAAATGATGGGGTCAGTGGGCCTGGTTTGAAGTGCTTTTGTGGTGTTCAAGTGAAATTATCTAGTGGTTGGACATACTGATCAGATACTAAAGTGAGATCTGGCCTGGATACATAGATTTGTGACTAATTAAAGTCTTGAGCATAAAAGAAGATTACCTAGGATAAACATGCAGAGTAAAGAGTAAAAAAGGAAGGGACATTAAGGCAGAACTCTGGAAAAAAATTTAACAATTAAGAAAGAAGAAATTGCAGGAAGGAATGTCTCCTGAGAGGAGAAGCCTAGAATGTGTGCAGGCTTTGAAAATTTGGTCATCATGTCAAATGTTCTTGAGTGCTGTAGTGGACAAGGGGACATGTAACCAGGGAATCAGCATTTCAAGATGTCGGTAGCTGTGCCTCCTAAATGGAAGACACCAAATTATAGTGTACTGAGAGGTTAACCAAAAGCATCCAAAAAGCACAGCCTGAGTTATGCAGATTAGTAATTCCCAATGACCAATGCTGATGCCTAATCAGGATGTCATCTATCAGCTGAGCCTGGTGGTGCACACTTGTAATCACTGTAGCTTGGGAGGCTGAGACAGGAGGATCACAATTTGGAGGCCAACCTCAATAATTTAGTGAGACCCTGCCTCAAAATAAAAAAAAAAAAAAGGACTGGGGATGTACCTCAGGTGTAAAACACCCCTGGGTTCAATCTCCAATACCAAAAAAACAAAAAGAAAAAAAAAGCTAAAAACAACCATTTTTTTAACCGAAGTTAAATTATTTTAACTATGACACTGAGATAACATTTTTTCTAATTTTCTTCATATTGTAAATACATTCATTTTATAAAATAATATTGAAAGAAGGAAGGAGTCATTGATTTCAAGTATTATTTCTGTTTAAAGCTACAAACTTGTTAGGGTTTCCAACAATTTGTGGCCAACTGTTACTGCTCTCAACTGTTTGATTCTAAAGGGACAGGTGTCAAGAAGAATGTCTGGGCAGTCCCTGATGGGTAGAGGGGAGTAGAATAAAGGTGGATGATACTTGATTGTGAAGGCTTTTGCTCCTTTCTAAGTTGAGAGAGCAGTTCTGAAGGGTCAGAAGAGAGGTATTTGCATTTCGTCTTTGGCAGTTTCATTATGCTGTCAATTATTATAGCGCAATGGTCTAATAGGAGTTTCATCATGCATTCAAATTGGAAAAGGGGATCATTTAGCCGCCACAACAAATTGAGCTCAGCAGGCTTCATTTCAGGAACTTCTGCGGTGTCAAGTGGTCAGTCCTTCAGTTTTAATTTCTAGATATATGAGATGCAAATTGCATGATCTTTTCTCCTCTGATAGTCAAAGCAAATGGCTCCAATTACATTCTAACATACCCTTAACTGGGAGGTAAATAACATTATCAGCTTGGGATGTGGTAGGATGAATCACAAAGAAAAGATTAATTATCTTGTAAAGGTATTGTATTATCTTAATTGTTCACATCACTCAAGCTTTTTCTAATTATAAAAGTAAATACCAGCAGAGGCAGGTTTTGCCCTTGCACCATATAAAAACAAAGGCTAAACATTTCCGTGAATTATACCTTTTCAAATATTTAAACTTGATAAGAACAATCAGTTTATACCTGTTCTCCTGAAATTACATTTCTCAAAAGTCAATTGTAGTTCTTTTACAGTGAAAAAAAATCCATTAAGTAACACAAATTTTTCAATATATTGATGCTACAAGCAAGCCTACCAAATCATATCCCTATAGCCCACTACCGTTCAGTAGTTTCCAAAATCTAAAATGCTTTTCTCTATCAAATCTATTCCATGTGTCCTTTTAGCCCAGTGATTTATTTTCAAACTCAATGGAGATTACATACAATCCCTTGGTTTTCTTCCCTTAAGCAGCAGCTGTCATTTCTTGTTCAGAACATTTCCCTTTCCATCTTCCTGATTAATGCTTTGTCTCTGGACAAATTTAGTTCTACTAAACAATCACAATCAGATTTGGCCTCCCAGACTTCTATCTTACTTCCAAGAAGTTTATCAGACTCCCGTGAGCTGGGTTGTACCCAAAGCCATGTCCTGGACTGGCCTAAGTGGTAAAGAGGAAATCCTTCCTACTATGAATGTTTCCTTAAAAATGCACTTAGCACATATACTCAGAAGTGTTGCTTCCCTTAGAACATTTCCTCTATTGGTTTATGGTCTCCTCTTGAAACTGAGTGGTCTAAAGTTTAAAGAACAAAGGCTTTGAAGCCAATGGATCTACATTTGAATCAAACTTAAAACTAGTTCTATAATCTTAGGTATTGAATTTTTTCCTCTGTATCTCTTTTATTATAAAATAAGAGCACTGCCAATTAATTAGGATGATTTTAAGGCACTAATTAATTCCATATGTGGTACATACTTTGTTCAAAGCACGACACATAATTACCCAATAATTATTAGCTATATTATACTGTGCTACCATGATACATAAACATGCTTCTCTTCTGAAATAGTTTCAAAGCTATTTCTGTAGTAAGAAGTGAAAAATTCTCCTTATTTAAAATGGTCACCTAAACTTGCCCACATACCAAGTTCTTCTCTGGGTCCTAATTCTGATGTGTCTCACTTTTTGCGTCTTCAAAGTGGAATGAATTCAGAGGCTGACGGACTGTAACACACTGTTTCCATAGCTGGTTTACCAACTCACTGATCTGCAGCATTTCACTTAGGGTTGTTCTCTTTTGACAGGAAGACTGGAGGGAGGTGATGATCCTAAATGCCAGGAGGATTTTCCATGTGAGCACAGAGATAGAAGCCCTGAGCATCTGTGAGTAGCATGCAGAGCAGATTTGGTGGGTGTGAAACTCCCTTTAGGAGTTCAGTTAATGGACTCTTGGGTTTGAGCACAATATACCATGGAAGGGAAGAGAGATGAATTCATGTGGAGCTCAGTTTGGGAAACCAATTATTAATTCTCATTTACATTTACATTAGCAGGACATCTTTAACAGTCAAGGAGTTGGACAAAATCACATCTGACATGTATGATTTTATGAATATGATCTCTGTATTCTCCAGCCAGTTGCCTGAAACTGAAGCAAAAAATCATAGACCTTATTTGCCCTGCCAGATCTGTTCTAGCATAGCCAAGAACTTTCCCACTGAATCGCCATCTGTCTTCAATTATTTTCTCTTTAATGCAAGAACTTCTATCTAAACTTTAAAGCCATCTGATACCCTATCCCAATCTTCACTCCTACCCCTTCCTTTTATATGACAAAAAAAAAAATAATGACTCCTTTAGAAAGACACACAATTGTCTTAAGACCTTGTTTATTTCTAGCCTTTTCTTCATGGTTCCCTTTAAAATAAGATCTGATGTACAGGAAGTTGATGCTATAATACAGTCATGGTAGCCCTGAACCACTCACTTGACTTCTCTAAATCATTACCCATCTATAAAATGGAGATCATAAGAAGTTACATGTTGTAGGATTGATTTGAGGACTAAACACATCGCCTGTGTGAAGACTTTAGTGTTGGTTTCTTAACCAATGTGCCTTATATGGATAGGCCCAACTTCTTGATGTCTCCCAGATCAGGAAGAATGAGCAGCTCAGGAAATTTAGCTGGTCCCAGCACAAAAAGAAACAAACACGTCAAACTTCTCCCAATCTTGAGCTCCTGTTCCCTACATTTCCATCCTAAACCCTGATCTAATAGCAGACTGGGCAATTCAAGTTGGAAAACTAGTTACATGATGTAATGCCCCCTACTGATTTCAACAAGTTAGTGAGAGGAAAAGTAACTGATGGATACCAAAAATTATCTTTTCTTGTTTAGGCTCAAGTCAGTTGTATTTCCTGTTCATGCATTGATTACTCACCTGACTTCCATACTCTTCTCCAGATCTAACCTAAAGGTGGAGAAGCATGTACTTCATCTACCTGCATTTTCCAATGATGTTTTTACCATAAGATCATATCCTATTCTCAAGCCAACCAAGACCCCAGTATCCTTAGCCTAGCTATGACAAAGCCCTGGTACTTCTGAATCAAATCCCTGTGGTGTTTTGATGATGCTTACTTATAAGTTTCAAGAATGCAAGCCATCCCAAAGTATTACCTCTTTCCCTGTTTGGCATCTTCCCCTCCTGAATACAGGGAGACAGTTTCTTCTGAAATCACTATATTAACCTCCGTGGGTTCTATCAGTGGACCTTTATTCCTCTCTTCTCCTTCTGTGCAATACTCCTTCATCTCATCAGTCTTCCTCACTCAACATTTAGCATGCCTGACACAAGTATGTTTGCAAAAAAGATGGTATTTCTTTATTTTTCTGTCCCAGGCACTATCCTAGCTGCTGCTGTTACCACGGTGAAAAATGTACTGTTTTTACTTGCAGAGAATTCAGTTTCTGTTTGAATCTGTGCTTTCAATCATGTCTTTTATTAATGACAGGAACTATTTCCTGAGAACTCTACCTTTTATTTCCCAGTCCCCTTTGGATTCTATGACAAGTCGATCACAATTCCAGGCTGAGGCTGTTGGATGATGTTTGTAACCAAAGAAATGAGCTCCAGTGGTGAAATATCTTTACCCTGTACGCCTCTTCTTAGCCCATATGAGGTTAAATATTACTTGCAAAACTAGGAGGTAATACCTAATATCAACTGTCTAACCAGCGAGTACATGGGACTTAGAGGAGGAGGCGCCCAAATGGCCAATCATATTCCTATCTGCAGGTCAATCTTCAACCCATATTTCTATATGAGGATAGATGTCCCTTGGAATAAATACACAAATGTAGCAAAGTCAAGTTTCTGGTGTATGAAATATTCTTTAAGATTTGAAAATGGGCATTTACCCAATCAAGGTTAAGAGCAGTTAGCTTAGAAAAGTAAATGCAATTTGTTTACTCGTTGCACCAGACTGAAATCTCCTTGAGAGAGGTTTTGCCTGCCTTCCTCATTCCTTCAACCCCACTGTCTTGCACAATGCCTGATGCAGAATCTAGGCTCAATAAATATTTAATGAAAGAATAAATTCATTTTGCTACCAACTTACCACCTGGGAAAAAACAAGTGGCTAGCAAAGAAATTTAAAAGCAGTAGGAAATTGATTTGTAAGATTGATAAAAAAAAAAAAAAAGGCTGTTCTGAACACAATGGAAAAATATAAGGTTAAATGCAAAATAAAAATAAATCCATACTGTCATCCTCCCATAAACCCCTACATACCATCTGTCTGTCTCCAATTGATGGTAATTATTTTCCAAGCTGAGAGGTATTAACTAATGAAGAGCAAGAACTGAAATGCTGACTTTGTAAGATTTCAAAAAGTTGGGGGAGTTACTCTGCCTTAGTTCTTTAAGTTAATGAAATCTTGTTCAAAACCATCCACCAGCCCTTCATTCAAATGTCACTTTCTTGATTGCTTTTGTTATGTGCCATTGAGTCATAGAGATTTCACGGCTGACTCATGCAGCAGTGAGGTGATAAATCATAACCACCAAACAACGTCAGAGAAATTACAAATGATAGAAGGTATTTCAGAGGACCGCCTGTGGGAAACCAGGTATTTATTTTCTCTTTGCACCAACTTCTAAATAGCCTACACTTGACAATGGGAGTTGTGGGAAAGCGAAGGAATTATTGCTAGCTCCTTGCTATTCTGGCACAAGACTTGCTAAAAGTAGACAATTTAGCTTCTTTGTTACTGTATCTAATTAAAGCAAGTTGAGAATTATAAATTCCAAGAGAAAGGGCTGGAGGTATAGCTCAGATGTAGAGCACTTGCCTAGCATGAGTGTATCATGGGTTCCGTCCCCAGCAGCGCAAATGAAACAAGATGATAACAAGAACAAGAACAAAGAAAAAGAAAGTAAAAATTTGTTCCTTTTTTTTTTTTTTTTAGAGATGCTTCTTGTTTTTGATAGCAAAATGGAAAAAAAAGGAAATGAAGTAGAAATTGGTTTTCAGGAATAAAGCTATACTTTATGCATGATTCATGATTTAGGACTCAGTTTATCTCAGTAATATTTCATTGTAGTTTGAGACTTGTGTGTAAATTTTGAAGCAACATTCTGTTTTGTTTTGTTTTGTTGGTACCAGGGATTAAACTCAGGGGCACTCAACCACTGAGCCACATCCCCAGCCCTATTTTGTGTTTTATGTAGAGACAGGGTCTCACTGAGTTGTTTAGCACCTCGCCATTGCTGAGGCTGGCTTTGAACTCGCAATTCTCCAGTCTCAGCCTCCCAAAGTGCTGGGATTACAGGCGTGCACCACCACACCTAGCTGAAGCAACATTCAAGTAAGGGTAAATATTGCATACAAATACCAAATAGCATTTAAATACCTAAGTGAGACTATTTACCAGTTGTGTATATAATGAACATTTACTGTATACATTTTATATAGTTATTCAAATTATAATAATGATCTCTTCATCCAGGGCTTTCAAAATTGTATTTGAGTGATACTGATAAAATTATTGTGCTATGGAAGGCAAATAATGTCTTTCATGCAAAATTAGTCATGATTATGTGAAATTTCAAAACCTAGTCTATAATTCTCTACTTTAAGTCATGTAAGCACACAGTATAACCAAGGACAAAGCCACTGCAAGGAGCACACAGGAGTTCTGCGTGTCTTTACAAAGCCCTCATGCATGTTTGCATAACTCCAGAGAATTATGCTTGTGTGTATTTCAAAACAATGAACATCTTAGCTCACCATTGATTTTTTTCCTTAATTTTGCCTAAAATGAATTTGGTTTCTAATGAAGTTTTAAAAGTCTAAAAATGTGCAAAGGGACATTACAGAGCTCCACACAGTAACAATCCACGTCAATTCACCTTTGCCAATCCCTCAGCAAAGGAGGAAGAAGAAGAGTTGAGCTATTTACCAACTAACAATGTGTAATTACTGCCACTTGAAGCTCTTACAGTAATGTACCATCATCTCTGGTGCACCCTTAGAGGAACACAGGCATACACATATTCCTATTCTCATAAGAATTGTGCCAAGAAAGAAAAGCTGAGAAGGCATGTTCTTCAAAATTCTGAAGGGAAACTAGCCCCTAAGCAGGCACTTTTGGTGCACTATGCATTAAAGTGTTTTAATAGCATCCATTTATCATTTTAACAGCAAGCATTTACTAAAAGGTGTATGACCAGGTGCAAAGAAGAAAGCACATAATGTATCCTGAGGCTTAAATTTTCAAAAGACAATGTGAAGTCATGTCAGAAATGGGAAATGCTGTCCTTTTCTCTTTATTTGCCTAAAGCATGTGATTTTCAAGTCCCTGCTCGATGGGAGACAAATTCTTGTCAGAACAGCTATCAATTGTCTTTTGTACAAAGAGATTTAAATGAGACTCAATCAGTCAAGTTAACTCAAGGTTATATGGGAAATTTTTGACTGTTGGACATGACAACATAGTAAAAGTAATAATGATAATAATAGATATTGTTTACAAAATTCACTTTACTTACTGCTTCTTACATATGTTATTTGAGATGGTCTTGAATATGTAGACCATGTCCCCATTTGACATAGGCAACCTGTAGAATGCTGACTTGTTGTGTGAATGGTATACAGAACATAGCCCAAACTGTCCAAGTCTAGCAAATAAAATTACTTTAAAAATGACTTAAATCTATGCTCTCTTAAGAAACAGGAATGATGAATCAGGAGGCTAATACAGAAGAATTCCAAGTTTGAGGCAAGTCTCAGTAACTTGGTGAGATAGTCAGCAACTTGGTGAGATGCTCTTTCAAAAAAAAATATGTAACTAAATTAAATTAAATTAAAAAGGCTGGAGATGCAGCTCAGTGGTAAAGCACCCCCAGGGGGAATTCCAAGTACCTCGCCCCACCCCACCTCCCAAAAAAATGAAAAAGCAAAGAGATAATGTTATTAATAAACTTCAGCAAAACTTTTTAGAATTTGTTTTTCTGCTTGGAATAGAACCACCATTTAACCCAGTTATCCCACTCCTTGGTATATACCCAAAAGATTTAAAATCAGCATACTATAGTGACACAACCACATCAATATTTATAGCAGCTTAGTTCACAATAGCTAAACAATGGAATCAACCTAGATTCTCTTCAGCATATGAATGGATAAAAACAAAAAGTGGAATATATAACAATGGAATATTACTCAGCCAGAAAAAAAATGAAATTATGGCATTTGCCTGTAAATAGATGGAAATGGAGACTCTCATGCTAAGTGAAATAAGCCAACTACTTGCCCCGCACCCCAAAAAAAACAAAGGCCAAATTTTATCTCTTGTATGCAAATGCTAACACACGATATAAGGGGTAGATTGTATTAGATAAAGGGAATGGTGATTATTTATAAGAAAATGAAATGTAAAACCACACTGGACTTCAGAGTTGTCTCTGATGAAAAATCCCAGAACTGTGATTTCCATATGCCCTGTGGTTATAATTCCCAGGAAGATTTTATGTATTCCCATTTGCTTGTCCCAAAGTGTAATAAGACATAAGACAACAGAGCTACCCTATGTGATTTAGAACAGAGACTGCAAACTTTTTTTTTCTTTCTTAAAGGGTTAAATAGCAGCTAGTTAAATTTGTGAACATAGGCTATATCTTTTTTAAAATGAATTTATTTCATTACACAATTGATTAGGAGAAATGTTCATCACTGCCCAAAGTCACTATCCATTTATACACTCAAGTAAGCAACCCAAGATCAGACAGTCTCTTGAGGAACAACCAAATTGCAATAAAACTTTGCAGTCCCAGGAATATCACAAAGGTTCCCTCTAGGCATCCTTGTCACCAAATCCTTTTCCCCAGAAGACAGGGAGGCAGGAGAAGGGAAGGGGAGAGAAGCATGCACACGCACAGAGGACTCACTGAAAGCCAAGGTCTCCTGTGGGGCTTTTGACACTGATGTCACTTCACCTTGAGTCTGCATGTTAAGAAAACACTGCCATAGATTTGTTTTCATTGGTTGGTTTTTATTGTCCTTCTGCTGGGTCCAGTACCCAGATCCTGTACAACAAAAGCAGTGTCTGAGCCACTCCCCTCATTTTTCCCTCTGAAGAATCAAGTAAGAGAAACAAGGACCAATGCTATTGTACCATAGCTTGTCTCTCATCCTCAATTTCACACTTGAGGGACCAGAAGCCAATGAGGTAAACGTCCTCCTAGATCCTAGGCATGGTTCTTTGCCCTCGGGATTCATGTTCTTTCCTTTGGGCATGGGAAATTCATTTTCAGAGTTCCCTGCAAAGTCTCTTCTTGTTCGTAGTGCCACTCCCATTTGAGAGTCCCTTGGCTCAGCTCTGGCCCCAGGTTAACTAATTTCTATAAAACAGCTAACATGTAATATCATTGTGTGTTATGCTATGAGTGTATTTGCTTATCAAAAAGAAACTCTGGAGACTGACATGGCTTGAATATACAGAGTTCAACACTAATTACATATGGAAGCCATCAGGACAGGCATTTGACAAGAGATCTTGGAAGGACACACAACCAGTCACACTTTGTAGGCCTAATTTAACTACACATAATAATACTCAAAAATTTCTTATTCCTTTTTTTCTATCCTATTACAGTTTCTGAAAATGGCGTAATGGAACCACATGTGCCTGAGGCATCTTCCCTGTCTCTGCCCTGTGCTGTCAGGCCACCATCTACAGTGCCTTTGGAAATGAAAGGCTGTTAACAAGGCCTCTGACTCAGCACTGGAGAATTTGGTGATTCTTTTCATGAGTTTGGAATAATAGGAAGCTCACATTTCCTCTCCTTCCCTGAGTCTTGTCTGGTCCTGATCTTTGTTACTAGGACCTCAACTTATAAAACTCCTCTCATGCTAGAAGAAAAAGATAGTGCTATAAAAAGGCAGTGCAGATATAATTCATTTTATTCTCCAGTCTCACTTTAAGGTGCTAAGAATGGACAATGTTATAAAAGGGTGGGGATATAGGAAATGGACCAGAGCAGCATCACACAGACAAGCCTGCTTGTGTGTTCCTCTTAAACACTGTTAACTCAAATGTATGATTCACACATCCTAATGCAGCTGTTGCTTCTTGCAGGGAAAATAAAAGTCAAAATGCATGTATGGGGACAGCTAAAGAGTCCGGGAATGGGAAGACACACAAAATATTTCCTTTCATATTCTACTTACACACTCAGAAGCAGATGTCACACACTCTGAAGTCTATGTTTTTAAACACAAAAAAAGAAAGCTGCCAGACAAGGACACAGACCCAAGCTCAAAAGTCACTTCCCAGCAAGTGACGAGGTAGCCTCTGCTGTGACTTTGACTTTCGCCCCACATCTGTGTTGAAATTCATATTATGGCCACAGGAAAAAAATTGTTCCCAGGTGAGAAGTAAATTATCTAGCTTGGTAGAGAAGTGTTGAAAAGGCAAATTCCACCTGCTTTTCTCTGAGCAAAATATTTTTGTTCAAATATCTCCCTGCCACCCAATCAAGTAGTTGCCCACATGTCCAATTTATATCCTGCTTGTGGAAATGATTTCGGTTTTGTATTCTGCATACACATAGGCCTGGAAATACACAGGGAACCTGAGGGCCAAAGTAAGTACTTTCTAATTCACTAATGAGAAGATTTCAGAAAACCTCCAATGTGGTTGCCTTCATTCACTGATTGATCCATTCATGCATAGAATCATTCATTCATTTCTTCTTTTATTTCACAAATGAGTCCTGAGTACTTATGTTGTGCCAGGCACTATTTTAAAGTCTGAGACTCTAGCAGTGACAAACAAGGTCATTGTTCTTGTTCTCACACAATGAAGACAATGAAGAAGTAAACAATAAATGAATCAGACACAGGCATTCTTATTCATTTCACACTTAGCCTGAGTACAGTATTTCAGAAAACATTGTTCTAAGGTCCTTGAATAATAAAAGAGATGGGGAAGAGGGCATCATGGCTTCATGCCCTAAAGAAACATAGAATTTTATGGGGTGGCAAGCATGCAAGTCATTTGCTACAATATAAAACATAACTTTTTAAGTTCTATAATAAAGATACAAGGGATGTGTCGGCAGAACACAAAGGGAAATGTTTATGGAGAATTTTTGAAAAAAGATGTTGTTGATGATAGCAACTAATATTCCACACAGTACTCATTTCATGCAGAGCACTGTTGTAGTTAATCTGCAATTTTACACGTATGTGAATTCATTGAATCTTTATAACCCTTGCAGAGGTTCCTAATCGCAGTGTCTTGCACCAAATGCTGGCATCATTGAATGCAAATGATTCAGGAAAAGACATGAGTAGTTTTGTTTTTTAATTTTTTTCACTTACCAGAGATGAATGTAAATTTCAAAGGCCAAGTCATGGAAGCATCTTGGATTTGTAGAGTTTGGTAGCACTTAGTTTGAGAATTTTGTGCCTTCGTCAAGTGACAAGTGAGAGCAAGCTTTTGCACAAACATAACCCAACCCAATAAGATATCAGAAAACTAATCAGCATTTTCAGGACCTTGTGAATTTACCCCCTTAAAAAAATAGTGGGAAAAAATAATTCTTCATTATCAGTAACAACCTTCTGCAACAGAAGTAAGGCCATAACACATCATAGTGGGCCCCAGTGTCAGACACTGTCATAGCCTACGAGGTAGCCTGTAAACAGAGGAAGCATGATGTGGTAGAAAAATGACCTTCTTGTCTCAAAGTCCTCACTTTATGCCAGGTGATTTGCACTGGAATGAAATTTAATTGGTGGGAAATGCCATCACACTCATATTTCTGGACTGTCATATTGAATTCCAAGAATGGAAAAAGTTCACCGATAAATACGTATTCTCTCTGCTCTGAGGAACATTTTCTAGATTGAGTTTTTTGCTTTCTTTTCTGTTAAAAGGTGGTTAGACATTTTTTTCTGGCTTCTGTAAGCTGACCTCAAATTATCCCCCTCTGATTTTCTCACATGCTTCAGAGACTATTTAGATAATAGTACAGCTTGAACACCACTTACATTTCAAAGCTTTGGAAGTGTAGTACTATGGAAAAAGTTGTAAGCATAAGTAACATCAATAATTTAAAATTTTGTTATGTAAAATACTCTTAATTAATAAAATATGTTTATTTCGTGGTGATAATTTCTGAGTACCTATTATGTGCCAGGCACTCATGTACACTAAGATATATAAACATCTTCCTATTAATTTTACACAACTATGTAAGTTACAGGAGTCATCATTCCTACTTAATAGATTAAGAAAGTGAATATTAGGTTGACTAGCCTGTCAAATGTCACCACTAGTAAGAAACAGAGCTTGGCCTCAATCAAGGCCTAATTTCAACATTAAATCACTTTGGTTCTCCTGTGTGTGTTCTGCATATGTGTCATACTTAAAGTATTTACAGAGTGCATGTGTGTTCCATTTGCTTTGGTTATAGAAGTTGTCCTAAAAATGAGTGTTTAAATCCATGCTAATACTGATTTTTCTCACAAATCATCTTTGTGGGCAAACTGTAGTAAGAATAGTTTGTTTCTGTTGCTCTCAACATCCCAGGTGTGGCTTAAAGTCAGGACAATGGAGTCCACTGGAGGCTCAGTCTCTGTATTCCTGGCAGATGTCAGTGGACTGAGTCCCTATTTGGGGCTGTTAGCAGAAGCAACTATATGTGGTTTCTCCATGTGACCCAAAGCTCTTCAGAACATGATTCTGAGTTTCAGGGGTAGGGAGTAGGAAAGGAGAAGGAGGAGAAGAGTAGAAGGGGTCTTGAAGTAGTTCTCCTACATTTTATTCAAGGCAACCATCTCTGGTCTTTTCACATTGAAGAGGAGGAAAATTAGACTCCTCCCCTTGATGGGGGAATTGTAAGGTTTAGGCAGAGCACATGGTCCACAAATATTTATTGAACCATTTTTAAATGTAATCTTCTTCAATATATTACCCATATAAAAGCACATATGGCTATGCATGAATATGAGTTTTGTACTCATATATAATTTACTATCCAGGAGGATATGTGTCTGTATATTCACATATATATTGACACATATCTTGAGATCATATAAAACCTTTGTTCTAGCTACAATAGACCATTCAGAATCTAACCATCATTAAATTATGCCCTAAGGACTACATTTTCTCATTCTCAGTTCCCCTGGTCAACAAGATCTCAGCCCTTCTATTTCAGAAGATATTTGCTTTAGTGTATGCTTCACCTACATTCTATGGGCAACGTGCCAGCTAATTTGGGAAAATGAGATAAAAAAGAAGTTGTCTAAAGGAAGAGGACTGCCAAGGGCCTGCAGCGTTAGACCTGTTTTGGTATCTTGGCTCCACCACTCACTAAGCCATACAATGTTGGGGAATTTATTGGGCTTCTTCAAGTCTTAGTTGTGGAATCCGCAAAATAGGAACATTACTGTGTTTCTCATAGCAGTGTTCTTGAAGTTCATAAAATAGCATCTATAAACTATAGGTACAAGGCTCAGCATTTAGATACTACATGGAAAATTGTATCAGAGTTAAAGAAGAAAATACAAGTGATTTTCTATGGTCTATATGATTTTTCATGAGAGATGCTCTGCTAATCTCTCTGGCTTTATCTGGTACCATTTTCCACTAAGTCCTCTTATAACAGAGAATTAGATGCTGCATGAAACTAAAAATTCTGACTCTACTTGAGTCTGCAGATGCCCAATAGGTAATTAAAACCTGAATAAAGCTTGGCACCTCTGCCTTCATTTTCTATCTGTCTTCAGATTCCTGCTCAGCTCTGCCCATAGGCATGCTAATCATTTAAGGGGTATTCATCTAAAAACGGGTAATGTGAGGCTTATTAACCCTAAATTTACCTAACCTGTCTCCCTTCAAGACCAAGGACACCAAGATGAGAGTAGCTAAGGTATTTCCAAGATTTGCAGGGACATTTAAATGCCAGCTTTTAAAACATTCTGTTCCAGACCCCTGGAAGGGCACCTTGAAGTCTCCAGTCATTTTCCTACACCTTCCAGAGACAGAAAAGCCTTACAAGCAGAGCACCCCATGACTAGGCTGCCTCTCAGCAGGAGCAGTGATGACTGAACTGCCCAGGATCACAGGTCTGACAAACATCTTGGCCACCAAAGGCAGATTGCTCCCTTGAGCCATGAGGACTTCCCTGAAGCCACCTCAGAGAACCAGTACTGAAATGACCATCAACCAGACCACCATTTGATCAAGACTATTTAATTATACATATGTCTTGGCCCTTATTCTCCAAGTGTCCAGGTTTTGGAAAAAGAGAGTAGCTGATAAGCACAGAAGAGCAAAGTTCTCTCACACAACATTTTTTAAACTTATGAAATCACCTAATAGTAAATCTGATGCTGAGCAATTGAACCTGAGTGACGAACAATGCTGTTAGGTGCTACTAATCTATGGTCATTCTCCCTCTATTTAAACCTAATGCTCATGTCAGTGCCCTGAAGACAGGGCTGAGACACTGGATGTTACTTTGCCTTCCCAATGTGGCCATATTGATTAGTTTCTCTCTTGCTTTCCACTGTTACTTTTTCTATTTGACTTTTGGGGAGAGTAGCTGGACTGATTTGTTGGCACCCAGAGTCCAGCCTCTGGTCTAGGACTAGAGTGACATATCTACGATCACTCTGTGTCCTTCTTTTCATTTCACTCAATGTGTCCTGGTCTCAAAGCTGTTGTATTTGTTCTTCTGAAAAAGCCTTTCCTCCAAGAATTGTGTGGTTAATTCCTTTCCATCATTCAGGTAATTTAACTCATCTCATTGGGGAGGCCTTTTTATGATCAACTTCATACCCAAAGGATTTTTTCTTCCCAACAATTCTTTATCATGTTATTATATTTATTATAATCTTCCTAAGAGTTCTTACTACTCAAAATTATCTTTATTATGGATTTATTTGCTTTTTAATTATATCGTTCCCCCACTAGATTATAAGCTGTGTAAGAGGCAGATAAGAGCTGTGACCTTCTCTGTCTTGTTTCAGGGCCCAAAGCAGAGCCAGACTAAAATTAAGCCCTTAGTATATATTTGATGGATGATGGACAGATGAACATGTATGTATATGTGCTTATGTGTGTCTAATGAGGACAAAGGAAGATAGAAAACATGAAAGATTTAAAAGAAATAGCACATGAAATGCATTTCAGTGGGAGAGATGAGACTGTGACATTAACCTGCTGTCCCTCATTGGGGGGATGCAACTCAAGGGAACAAACAGGGTGACTGCTCTTTGTTATCCATAGGACTCACACTGGAGACAAATTTACCCCATGCTGCAGTGAAACCATAAATCACCTTTATCTTTGCCTTGATGTTTCTCATTCTTTTCCTCAGGCCTTATGGTTGTGTAACCTAGGGACTATCTCTCTTCTTTTACTTCTGGTCTTTTGGGTTTAACTCTGTATCTGGCTGGATGCCTCTGTATTGAGAAAATTGGCCACCTTCTTCCAGAAAATGTTTCAAAAATCTCAAAAAAAGAAAGAAAAAAAAAAAAACAAATGCATTGAACATGCAAATCATTTCTCCAAAAACAAAGCAATTCTATAAATTATCCCTCCTTGCATAAAAATACATGATAAATCCATTGGACTATTTTTACTTTTCTGTCCTTTAAACTGGAGCTATCTAGCGATTGAAAATTTATCACTGTATAAGTAAATTTATGTGTTTGTGTATGAAGCTTCTAATTAGCACATACAGTGAAATGTGGAGAGTCTTCCTTATAACATTCTTTGGCTGAGGTTTAAAACCCAGGTCTGTCCTCTGAAATATGTGGACAGCTGTTACGTGATTTAAAAAAAATACTTAAAAGAAAGAAAATAAGTTGTTACTATGGGACTATGGAGTGGAACTTGACTATCTCCAGAACAGATGTTCCAGTCTGGGACATTTTGCATGGTGTCATTAGAGGCTTCATATCCAAAGACTCCTGGGGTGCTGCCTGACTCTTTTGTTTAATTAATAGATCTCTTTGCAACTCTAGCAGCAGAGGAGCCAGGGGACTAACACCCGTGTGCTGTGCCAATCACTTCACCTGCAAACCGTTACAGTCACCCTAGATGGCCCTGGACTGATCTCCAGGCCTCCACTGGCCTCAGTTTCCCTATCTCAGTTAGAGAACCCTTCCTTTTTTCACAGAGAGCTGCCAGAGGACCCAAACTAATGTATTGCACCAAAGTTGTTTGCTTTCAGACAACATTATTTTTTAAATTCTGATTATTCTTTTTTTGTATAATCATCATAAATTCAGGGGATTATTCCATGATTAGAGCTACATAATATGATATTCTTATAATAGTTTAAACAGTGCATTTTCATGATCCACGTTCAATATTCAGTATCAAATTTAGTACCAAGTAATTCCATAAAGGTTTTTTTTTTAAGATTATGAAACAGAATTTTCCCCCTGTGTGTTTATCACATACTCTATATTTTCTCCAAAAGTCTGGACACTTGGAGAACCAAGAGCACAAACTACTCAATAGGGTGCTTTGTACATCAGTTAAAAAGGCACCTTTCTTCTTGTTCCGCTGATTTGCAAAGGGATCAATGATAAGCACTGTCCCTAAACTCCATGCCTAGCTTTGTAAAATACTATCTTTAGCTATTAAGAGGATATTGTTTTAATATTGACAGGGTAATCGAAGTGTTTCCCTGAGTGGCAGCTGCCTATTTTCCACCTGGTAGAATATAGTTTCCTAGTGTCCTCGGGAGGAAAGCATTTATTTCCTTCTCCATCTTCCCATCCCAATGGAAAATATTTCTATTCTCGTTGCTTCCTCAAAGGAAGAGACTTCCTGTTCACTTAGTTTGGTTCCCTTGTGACCTAAAGTCATTTCACCTATAGAAGACAAATGACTTCAACCCTCAATCTTGAGCTTGAATTGCAATACAAACCAAATTAGATAAAATAAATCAATAATACCCTTACAGATCAAATTCACTTAAGTAACATTTACAGTACAATTGCCCACTTTGTCCATATACTTTAATCCATTAACACTCTACATTTGGCACCTGAATAAATATGTTACCCCAGCTGAATATGAATGAACCAGGATCCCATCATTATTTTGTGTTGAGTGAAAGGTTAGTAAATTTCCATTTCTTTAAAAAGGAAGTGATTTTGAAATGAAGCAAAAACCTGGTATAAAGCCTGAGTTATTTGACCATCTATTAAATGCCCTCATAGCTCACTGATGACTCAGAAGCTTCTATTGCCATAATTATATGGACCATTGCATTCATACCTCTTCCTCTATGAACCTCCAAATAGCCCAATGCATGTGTATTTGGATTCTAACTTGAAAGCAGACTATAGATAAGGAACAATAGACACATATGCAAAACTATGCTATGGAAAACTTGAATTTTGTAGTCACAAAACCAACAGGCCACCTAAATGCAACTGTGGCTAACATAACTAAAAAATCTTGATCATTCCAATTTGTTGCAGCTTCATGTAAAACAATGGCTCAACTATGTCACACTGAACAAAGTTGTGCAGATAATACTTCATCCAATCACGGGTTTGAACTTTGGAAAGACTGTGAAACCAATATCTTTTAACCAATTTCAGAGCCATAACACAATGTCAAAAACTTGCTGTTAAATGGAAAGGGTTGACATTGCAAACCTAGTCGCAGAGGTATAAGATATTGAATGAAAAGCAGTCAAGGAGCATGCTTAGGCAAATGTCTGTAATATCACTGTAGCAAGAGTGACAGTAATGTGAAGCTATTCTTTCCTGCATTGCTGTTTTGGAGTTTTTATTTGTTTGTTATCACGTGCATGGCAGACTGCTCACAGTTGAGTTTTAGAGTAAATAGCACAGTGGTAAAGAAGGTGTTTCAGTTACGGAGCCCAGACTCAAATATTGGCCTATTACTTCCTGAGTGGCCATGAGAGTCTTTAAACATTTTTTAGGCTTATTGGTAAATGGGTATAAAAACAAGACCTAATCCCTAAAGGCATGTGGTGACAATTAAACTAAATGAGAAAGAGTTATATCCAAAAGGAAGGAGAAAGAATGAATATTTAAGTCAGAATCAGGTCAGCAAGCACCGCTGCAATGGGAAAGTTTTGTTCCTACAGGTGAAGCCAGTAACTTAAACTAGGGGGTCCTAATTCATGTGCTGGCCCTGAGTATGAGAGTGGTATTTGAGGATATGCAGTTTTGCTCAAAATGGCCGGAGAATGTGATCTCTTCCATCTTTAGGACAACAACTCGCTGTGTTATTCTTGAAACAAAAGTAGATGTGTCTTTAAAATGTCACCTTCTTGAGAGAATCTCAGCAGATAATTTGTAAGTATCTTAATTTTCATTGTATGTGATGATTTTAAAATCTCACTCAGAAAAATACAGAACCCTGCCTTCTGAGACAGAGGGTCTCTCTGATGTTCATGTACCAAAGCATGCAAACTGGCATATGTTGAGGATGACAGTTGCTCAGGGACTACCAAACAGGCACAAGAGAACCTCAGGACTGTGCTCAGAAGTTCTCAGCTCCTTGAGACGGAGTCATTGATTCAGTAAAGAAAGCTCAGATTCCAGAGATAACTCATACAATTTATGCCAAAAAAAAAAAAAAAACCTGCATGGATAAACAGGCAGGAAATAATGATGAGGAAAGAGAGGAAGTATTTCTGCTAAATCACATGAAAAAATTTATAAAATGAATATTTTAATAGAAAGCAGAATGTTTAAAAATGCTGCAAAATGTTGGCAACAAGAGTTTGCATCCAAATAGTCAACATAATTGAGTCTTCATTGTAAGAGTTTTAAGAAAACCAAGCAATATAACATGAGCTTTTATGACATTAAAAACAAATAATTCGTACTGAGTTATTATGCTTAAAGAAACACACATCCACCAACCCATTAGATTTCATTAAAGATAGACAAAGATAGATGTTTTGTTTCTGCTCCAAACTTCACAAAAGATAAACCTCATTTCTTTGAAAGAATTCCTACTCTATTTCCTCAGAAATAAGCTTTTAAAGTATCTACTGAAATAAAGCCATACTTATAGTAAACATGATACTTATAATTACTAGATGTTATTAATTGTATTAATCACTCTCAGTGGAATTTAGAGTACTGTCCCCAGCTCTACAATAGAAAACAATGTCCAAGCACTTGTAAAATAACACTTATTGGCCAAAGTATAAACATATACTGTTAAACAAGGTATTCTGCTCAGTCAGGAAACAAAAGGGATTCATAATAATTGGACGTAGAAGAAATGGAAACACACAACTAAGAAAAATAAATTTAAGTGACTTTAAAGAAATTCAAAATGATTTCTGACCTCTGCCATTTTTGAGCCTTATTGCTCATGCAGCGTTGGAGGAAGAAAGGTTTCAGCAGAGAAGAAAGTTATGGTCACACACTCTGGTGTAATCAAACTCCAGCAGTTACAGCAAGAACAAAATGTCAACTCTAACTACCTTATCGAATTCCCCAAGTCTGTGACCCACAAAATAGTTATATTCATGTGGTCATGCCCACAGCCTAAGGGAAATCACTCAGGGATATCTGATAGAAAGAAAACTAAATGCAAGGTATTCTACCTTTTAAATGCACACAGTATCATTTGACCATGATGATAAACTTCTCCCAATTTGCATGGGACTTTACCTGGTTAGAGCGCTGGTAGTCCTGCAGCCTGGAATAGTTTTCTGTCCCAAGAAATGGATGGCTTACCACCCCACCACTCAGTGTGAGCTAAACGTTACTGCTGACTTGCTTACCTGCACTTTCTTTGGGCTAAACCACATATGGAACCAAGGCTCTCAGCTTTACTGTTCATAAAGATCACCTGGAAAGCTTATTGAAGCAGAGGTCTGAGCCCTATTCCTGAAAATTCTGATCCCATAGACTGAGTAGGGGGAGTCAGTCAAATTGCCGTTCTAAAAAGCTCACAGGTGAGCCTGCTGCTGCTACTTCAAAAACCACATTGTAACACTGCTGCAATCTTTAGGAATATTTTCCATTTCCTAGTTTCCCTTTCTACAACATGAATTTCATTTTCAAGGGCATGCATGCATGAGCAGATTTTCTCTTAGTAGGAATGATTCATCATGGCAGGAACGGTGACGATATAACTAAGGGAAAACTTATCCAATAAACTAGTTATTCATAAAATATTTAAAAATGTGAAATTTTTATTTACATTAATTTTATCAATTACTTTAATTGTAAAGTTTTCTCTAAAATGCTAATTTATTAGCAGAATTAACAGAAATAATTGGGAAACAGAGATAGAAGCTTGGGCCATATTGTAGCTATAAAACTAAATTATTCCTAAACTAGTTTAAGAAGCCCAGCTAGTTTTCATAAGGGAAACCTCAACTGAATTTTATTAGCAGATATCTGTTTCTCTGACACCAGCTGATTCAATTCGGATCCTAACTGTCCAGTCAGGACACACACCACAGGTTAAGCCTGTGGGCAGTTCCACAAGTCCATCTTCCCCCATGACACTCTCTTCAGTTTCTATGATTGCTACAATGGGTCACAGAACTTTGAAAAGCACTTTATTTACATGCACTGGTTTGTTTTAAAGGATATGTCACAGGAACAACTAAATGGACAAGAAGTATAGGATGAGGCACAGGAAGGCTCCTGAGCAGAGCTTTCATGACCTCTCCAGGGAGGCATTACCTTAGCACCTCAAGAGATCCCCAGCTCAGAAAGTTCTCATTCACTGGGTTTTGTGGACATTTCATCATGGGGGATGACTGATGACATCATTCACCATCTGTGATTGGCTCCATTTCCATCCCTGGCTGGAGAGTGGGAGAGGTGGTGCCTAAGTCCTGACCCTCTCAACATGTTTTTTGGTTTTTCGGGAACTGGGAACAAAGAACAAATACTTCTTCTTATTTTACCACAGCCAAAATTTATTTTTATTTCTCTTACTCAAACTGTAAGTCATGGGAGGAAAAAAAAAATCAAGAATTTGTGAGGGATTCAGTTTCAAAAGTCACAGCCTTGTCTCCCACACCTATAAACATCATCCCAGCTAAAGACCATCAATATCCACAATGCCACAATGTCATTGTGTTCCACCTACTCCTGTTACTGTGGTAAGAATTCAATGAATACCTTCTACACAGGCTTTTCAGTAGCAGAAGCTAATACTAAAAGAAATTCTCTGGATAAATCCATTTAACTAGAGTATCATACTTTGTTAGCATTTCAATTTATTGAATGCTGAATGTACTGTTTGCTTAAAGATAGTCTCTACAAATTCAACATCTTTTTAGAAATGTTAACGTTCACCTAGAGCCTCCAACCTACTGCTTTGCTCCTTCTTATGTCATAAATTTGAAAATCAATGCATAAGCACACTCATTCACATATACCGTTTAATCTTTACAGGCTGCCTATGGGAATAAATTCCTGATGTCTTGTATTAAGCTGAAAATACTGCCCAGTCTCTGGTCAAAGTTGATTTTGCTTTTAATCCCCATTAGCATCACACTAAATTTCCAAAAGTCTTTTCCAAATTAGTATCAACAACAACAATATCTGCAGCAATGACATGTTATTTATTGAGTGTTCCCTAGGATACTGACCCTGTGCTATGCAATTTACTTTCATTATTACTGTTAATCTTCACCAGGGCGAAGACTTAGAGAAGGTGAGCAAAGATCTCACCTTAGGTGCACACTGGAGAGGCCATCAAAGACTTAGTAATCAAGATAAACAATACTGGCTAGGGAACCAGCTCATTGGTAGAGCATGTGCTTAGCATGTGCAATGCCCTGGGTTCAATCTTTTTTTTTCACACAGAAAAAAAAAAAGATAAATGATATTTTAGTACAGTAGTAAAATAAAAATTATTGTGAACAAAATATCAAAAATTTTAAAGACTAGAACAATACTTCTGATTTTTCCTTTTGTTCCAGCATAGGTTATCACAAAGATGTCGCTAATTTCTTACATTAACCCAATAAGGTACATAGCCATATCATTCCCATTTTATGAACAGAATCTCAGAGAGGTTAAGTAACACGTCTGAGGTCACACAGTTGTTGATTGGTATAGATATATATCGTATTTCATAGCTCTTCTATTATGGTGCTACATTGCTTCTCAATTACACAATTTATTCAGTACTTATGAGTATAATACTGGGGGATACAAGGCCCAATCTGAGGTCAGTGGTTCACAGAATTCACTGAAAATGATCATATTAATATCTTTATCTTTTTTTTTTTTTTTTTGGTACTGGGGATTGCACTCAACCCCTGAGCCACATCCCCAGCCCTATTTTGTGTTTTATGTAGAGACAGGGTCTCACTGAGTTGCTTGCTTAGCACCTCGCCATTGCTGAGGCTGGCTTTGAACTCGCGATTCTCCTGTCTCAGCCTCCCTAAGTGCTGGGATTACAGGCTTCAGCCACCATGCCGGGCTCATATTAATATCTTTTATGACTTGGAAAGGATACAAATTAAAGTCATCCAAGGGATCAGGGTTGTGGGGCAGAGTCTAGGAAGTGTCTAATAGGGGAGCTTACAGTTACCCTCTTCTAATGAAGGCACAGACAGGACTCCCTCTCCTTTCAATGATCTGTGAAAATATGCACAGTACTACCACCCAGGGAAGCTCAAGAGGCCTTTGTTTGCTCCAGAGGATTTTTTCTCCATAGTTTGTATTGGAACTCAATCACATAGACATGCCTGACTGCCAACATGTCTGACTTTTAGCCTCCATTCCCTTCAGAAGAACAGCAGGTACCATTAGCCCAAAGTTTTTATCACTAGTCATGGTGCTAGGCTGTCCTGTGTGGCCCAGGATGTCAGGTAAACAAAGATACCATCATGAGGCAGGACATTCCTATAGCCTAGGATGGCCTCCAAGGCCAGACCTCTCTATGTAAATTAATTTTTGAAGACTTAACATGTCAACACTGTGGGCAGGAGAGAAACAGGACTATGCATAAGGAAATAGATACCTCCTTTGGAAAAGAAGGTATAAATCTTAGGCAAGTGAAATAATATGACCCCATGAAATTATAGTGATCCAAATTATCCAAATGCTTGGAACCAAAAGTGGATAATTATTTGGACAACTATTCGAAGTTTTAGGGATCAGATGAGTTTTAGATTTGGATTTTTTTTTTTTTTTTTTTTTGGATTTGGGAATGTTTGCATACAAATAATGAGTTATCCTCGGGGTGGGACCCAAGTGTAAACACGAAATTTTTTTATGGTTCATATGCACTTTGTACACATAAAATCACTACAGGTGATTTTATGCCATGTTTGAATAATTTGTGTATGAAACAAATTTTCACGTTTGTGATATTTCCCACTTGTAGTATTATGTTGGCTCTCAAAAACTGTTGGATTTTGGAGCATTTAATATTTCAGATTTTGGGATTAGGGATGCTCAACCTGAGGTAGGATAATTAAAAAGACAAAAGGTAGGTAAAAAGGAGACAGAAAGAAAAGGAGTTTATAGCTTCAGTCTAAAAGCCTCATGCTGAGGGCTCCTGCTCAGACCTTTTCTCTCCTCTCTAACGAGGTTTTCTTCAAAAGTTCAGTCACTCACAAATGTATAGGAAATCTACAATTTTTCACTCATCATCTTAAAACTACTGGAAACTGCCCTATGCTATGTACTAACACAAGTATTTTTAGAATAGATTAGGGAAGGAAGGAAGGAAGGAAGGAAGGAAGGAAGGAAGGAAGGAAGGAAGGAAGGAAGATATATATAATAATATTGGATGTATCTCAGTTATCTATTGCTCAGATATTGGAGGTAACATCAACCTAGGGACCCTGAGAACAGCCAGATCAGCACCAACTGTCTTGATGATACAGTGAGTGATGAGTTCTGCTTCTTCACCTGTTGAAGTTCGAATATTAGAGAAGCATTAGGCAAGTATTTAAGCAGGGTTTTTTTAATTTATTTATTTATTTATTTATTTTGGTACTGGAGATTGAACTCAGGGGCACTCGACCACTGAGCCACATCCCCAGCCCTATTTTGTGTTTTATGTCGAGACAGGGTCTCACTGAGTTGCTTAGTGCCTCGCTGTTGCTGAGGCTGGCTTTGAACTCAGGATTCTCCTGTCTCAGCTTCCCTAAGTGCTGGGATTACAGGCTTGAGCCACCGCGCCCGGTTAAGCAGGGTTTATTTAAAAGGGGGTAACATAATCTTCTCCCAGGAGGGAGAAGGGGCCATAGCTGGTATCCTGGTATCCCCAAAAGTACAGGTATCCTCCCTTTTTATATGTCCTAGGCTTCCTTTGTTCCCCTGCTCTCTTCCCTTATCTTTCTCCTTCCTGCATGCTCTGGTGGGATGGCCAAAAGATGAAAAGCAGATGGACAGGGCAGAGTGATCTGGGCAGGAAATGGGGCATAATTAAAAACTCCCTGTAGGGAGGGACAATCCTTAGCAACAGGTTGGACCAGGGGCAGGTTGTCTTGATAAGGGTGGAGGAAGGGCTCTGAAAATATTAACATTTCAATTCCTCTCCAACTTCCCAGACTCAAATTGGCCTCCTTGATCTGACCTGATTGGATTTACCTATCTACTTTGACTGCCTGTCTAATTCTGGCTTCATTGAGATCACCAGACTGATGCCACCTCCACAGATCTTCCCAGGCCCACCCTTCCCAAGCTTTCCTTTAATAGAAGAGCCTGAGACCCCAAAAGTGCATTTCATTCTGCAGATAGCCCACATTCTCCATCGAATGTGCACTCCTTGCTTTCAGAAGTAAATCTCTATCTCCAGGGGCAGCCTGATTTGCTTCCTATGTCCTGCTGCTTTGTAAAGAAAGATGTCTTGCTTGTAAAAACATTCACAATTGAAATCAAGAGATCAAAGAGGCACCCTCATCCACATATCATTTACTTAATAAGTAACATCCATCAGAGACCAAAGCTGTTCTACAGATCCTTAATATTGTTCTGAAAAAGTTACAGAACTTTATCCCTCTTGTCTTAGCCCAAGAGTTAGAAAGAAATATCTAAGATGTGGGAAGCATGCCATTGTTATGTGAGGTTATAGGTGCTTGTAAACAAAGTTTTTCTTTAGTAGCTATGTTTATTTCAAAAAACTTTATTATAAGCATATTTGAACATAATAAAAAATAGTACATAAGCTTTCAAAAATCATCAATTTAAAGAAAAATATTGTAATTTTAAAAAAGAATAGGAGAAGCCCTATCTGTAATATGGGAAAAGACAGTAAGAAAAAGAAAGTTGAAGTTTAGAAAATCTTGAATTAGGAGCATGTAGATTTTATCCCATTTATCTGCATAGGAAGATTTTAATCCTATGGTTGTCAGAACATTGGTTTCTGAATTGGAATTTCATCCATGTTCAACTTAGGCTTTTATTTAAAAATTTCTAAATTGAAGAATTTCCTCAAGCTTTCTTCTCTTGCTAGAGATCAGCTTTGAAGGGGGAAGATAGGAGAGAATTCTCACAGAACACAGAAAATCTGATCATTCTGAAATATTTTTAGTCCTGAATTGCTTAGCTGATGAAAAAAATTTTTTTCAAAGTTTCCCTGGTGCTAAGCATTATCATCAAATGCTAACAACCCATTGTTCCTCCGCCTCTGAATTCTATCTCTTACCTAGAAAATCAATAGGACAGCTGAGTTGGAGGGAGGTGGTCTGGTGGGAGGGTAGCCAGTTCCCCAGGGGTCCTCTCCCACCTCAGTGTGACCTTTAGGAAGTGGCCGCTCTTCTGTGCACCTTACTTTCACCATTTGGGAGGGATGGGCTGGTGACCTTCTCAGCACCTGGTGGGAGGAATGAGTTCCTGTCTGCAGTACCCTCAATCTCTTGAAATGCAAAGGGAGAGTAGGTGAGAAGCAGCAGGGTTGCTGGCTGTTGTCTAAGATCACACAGAAGGAACCGAGCAGGTGGTTAGTTGATGGAATGCAAGGACCCATTCTGCATATGGAGGAAGTTAAGGGCTGTACTTGGAACCCCCACAGTCCTTTGTTGTGATAGAGCACAATTAAAATGAATGAGCAAATGTTAAAGGGGGAGGAGTAAAACCATCTCCTCAAATTTTCCCTCTCTTTTTTCTTTGGGTTTACTTGTTTGTTTATAATGAGTAGGAGAAAAGCAGCATTGAAAAGACAGAATTTTAAGGCTCATAAATTAGAAAGGTGGATTTGCAGAGGGTGGATTTATGGAGGCTTTAGAATGGACCCATGGGGATTCTCAGCCCACTACTTCCTGTGTGAAACAGAGGAACTAACTTATCCTCACAGTTTTCTAAGTTGTAAGAGGGTAGAGTGATAATAGTGACCTTGATTTACTGGGGACAATTAAATGAGATAAAGCCCTGAAGTATACAATGACTGGAACACAATTCTGCCTCTGTTATTATTGGTTTAATTTGACTTGTTAAAGTGACATTTCTTCAGGGGTGGGGGTGTAACTCAGTAATGGAGTGCTTGCCTGGCATGCCTGAAACCTCAGGTTCAATCCTTAGTACAAAACATAAATAATTTAAAAAGTTGCATTTCTTCATTGATAAAAATGGCAACAATAACTATTTTGTTTCCATTATATCATTCATGTAGGATTCAAGAGAGATAAGGGAAGTCTGTATGACCTGATGTCAGTTGGAAGCCTTTCTGTTCCTGGGAGATTTAACTAAAAGTGGCCTTAATACTCATGTGCTGCAGTGTTTACTAATATGCCTGCACAAGTCAGAGTCTCCATTTTACTTTCTCATTCCCTCCATCTCCAGACCTGTGTTCTCAGGGGCATGGCCATTCCCTGAACCCTCTGTATGAAAACTCAGATGCAAAATTCTTTCCTCATTCTATGCACCTAAGAAATCTCGTCACTGAGCATCCCTAAGCTTAGTAACTTTACTGAAGATCATGAAGCAAAGGTCTCTTTTCACCACAGCCCCCCCCCCCCCCCCCCCCCCCCGTCCTCTGTCCCTGTCTTACCCCTCCAAGGCCAGCTTTCACAAAGGCAGTCCCATAATATGCCATCTG
>PVHX01015259.1:0-47423 GCA_004024805.1 Geosciurus inauris
GAACTGTGAGGCTGTAACAGTGTCCACCTTATGCTCTGAATGTGGCTCTTGCTGCCCTGCCACTGCAACTGATTTTTAAAACAGACATGTTCCTTTCTCTTCCTCTCTCCCCCTCCCTAATCTCAGGGGAAACAGGATTACCTTTCTTCCCCATTTTAGGCAGATTTACCTGTCCACACACACCATAGCAAAGAAGTAACCCAGACTTTGGGTATGCTACCAGATCTCAGAAATGATTCTCTTCCAAATTAACAAGTGAATTACAACTCCAACAGACAGAACACGTGGGATGTAATTTTGAATCACCTCTTTAAAAGGCCCCTGTTCCTGCTGATGGGAGAATCACAGCCTTTGGGAGAGGAGTCCCCTGTGTTTCTTCTTCGCTAGCAAAGCAATAAATCTTCTTTTTCCTTTTTCTCAAAACCGTGTCCTCGTTAGTGGATAGGCACTGGGCACAAGGACTGAGCCTTCGGCAGCAAGTTGTGTTTTGTTGTTCGGTTTGCCCAGTCTGTGGCACTTGGTTACAGCAGCCATAGAAAACTAATAGACAGGACAACAGTCTCTGTGCACAGAGGGTCTGTTCAGAGTGGACATGAAATTATCTGGACAAAGACCTAAAAAGGCCATGGAGGGACCTCAAAGCCAGGACATCTTACCCCTTCTCTGCCCTTGGGAAGCAATCATCTCTCTCTGGGTCTTAGCCTCCCTGGTTTCCAGGGCCACATAGACTAGATGACCAATTAGATAGAGGAAACCCAGGGTCTCCAACATGCTGAACAAGTGCTCCACCATGAGCTACATCCCCAAACCATATGGTTATTTTATTTATTTATTTTAATTTTAATTTATTTTGATTTTTTTGGTTCCGGGATTTAGCCGAGGGGCACTTTACCACTGACTTACATCCCTAGCCCTTTTTCTTTTCTTTTTTTTTTTTAAACTTTATTTTATTTATTTTTATGTGGTGCTGAGGATCGAACCCAGTGCCTCACGCATGCTAGGCAATCGCTCTACCGCTGAGCCCCAGCCGCAGCCCCCCTTTTTATTTTCTATTTTGAGAAAGAGTCTCACTAAGTTGCTTAGGGCCTGGCTAAACTGCTCAGGTTGGCCCCAAACTTAGTCCTTCTGTTTCAGCCCCCGAGTTGCTGAATTACTGGCTTGTGCCACTGCACACAGCTTATTTTGTTTGTTTGTTTATAGTTTTGAACCTTTATTTTATTTTATTGTATTTTTGGTACTGGGGATTGAACTCAGACCACTGAGCCACATCCCCAGCCCTCTTTTGTGTTTTAGGTAGAGACAGGGTCTCACTGAGTTGCTTAGCGCCTCGCCGTTGCTGAGGCTGGCTTTGAACTCAGGGTTCTCCTGTCTCAGCCTCCCGAAGTGCTGGGATTACAGGCTTGCGCCACCGCGCGTGGCTTATTTATAGTTTTGATCCTTTAATGATTAAAAAAAGATATACTATGGAGCTCAAGAACACTGTGGTCAGTGTGTCATTGGGTCAAGGGCTGGGGCTACACACTGCAGAACTAGAAAACAGGATATATCAACAAAGATACACACGGTTGCAAAACGTAAAACTGGTGCCTGACACGGTTAAGTCTCGGTTTCCTCATCATTCAGCAGCATGTTGGGGATCCCGCGGCTGATGGGGAACAGACGTCCAGACTCTGGGCATTGCAGGGTGCCCTCCAGCACGTCCACCTGTGGAGGGGTGGGGCTGGGCTCAGCACTGGCAGCCTCAAGGCCGGGGGCGAGGGGCAGCAGGTGAGGGTCGCTTCTCACCTCCAGCAGCACGTGGTGCATCTTTCTCAGAAACGTCTCGTCGTTCTCGTAGCCCGCAATCGGCTCTTTGGGCACCTCCACCAGGTGCAACTGTGGGCAAGAGGCCTCAATCATCCCTGGGCATGAAACCCTCCCCACGCCCGGCAGGACGCAGGCCTCACGGTGTCAGCCGCCTCCAGAAGCGCCGCCCACTCCACCTTGGGTATCATCCGCGCCACGAAGTCGGGGTTGAACTCCACGGGGTTGATCTGGACTTCGGTGGCCTGCTGGGTGGAGAGGTCTAGTGAGTCTGGGGCCAGGAGAGGGGCAAGACCCCAGGCCATACCTGGAGGCGCAGAGAGAAGCCATGAGGCCCCAACCCCCGCAGGTGCCAGCTCGGCAGATTGTGGGTGAGCAGCCCCACGTGGTCATTTTAGATATCTCCTTCCAGTCTTGACCAGCCTAGCATCTTCCAGAGACCAGTGAGACCAGGTGTCACACTTAAATACAGCCACCAATGTTGTCTTCTCTTGGGTTGTAGCGCCAGGGTGAGGTCCAAGGACCTGTAGTTGAAAACAAGCACGACATTGAATTGAGGCTAATCTTAGTGACATAACAAATGAAGCTTAATCTTCTGTGAGTCAGAATCTCAGGAATAATCTTATCTTTTGGTCCTGATTCAGGGTTTCCCATGAGTCTGCTGTCTAGATGCTGGCGAGGGCTTCAGCCATCTGATAGCTTCACCAGTGCTGGGCAATCCTCTTCAGCATCACCCCTCACCTAATGAGCAAGCTGAGGCCGCTGTGGGTGAGAAGCCCTAGTCCTTGCTAGGTGGACTTTTCCACTGAGCTGCCCCTGTGTCCCAACAGCATGGTGACTGGCTCGCCCTGGAGGGAGCAACCCAAAACACCGAAGCAGAAACTGGCAAGTCCTTTATAACCTAATCTTGGAAACCACATAGTTCGACTTCTGCTGTTTTTTTTTTTTTTTTTTTGGTACTGGGGATTGAACTCAGGGGCACACGGCCCCTGAGCCACATCCCCAGCCCTATTTTTGTGTTTATGTAGAGACAGGGTCTCACTGAGTTGCTTGCTTAGCGCCTCGCCATTGCTGAGGCTGGCTTTGAACTCGCGATTCTCCTGTCTCAGCCTCCCTAAGTGCTGGGATTACAGGCTTGAGCCACTGCGCCCGGCTTAATTTCTGCTGTATTTTACTGTCACAGGGTCAGCCCTATTCAGTGTGTGTGTGGGGGGCTACTCAGGGCATGAATTATCAGGAGGTGAGTATCACTGGGGTCATTTTAATGGCTGGTTACCACAATCTGGGTATATATCTGGTACTATCAGGGTTTCCAGAGACCAGGGGTCATGGAGGAAGAATTTTATAAATCAAATGAGGAAATATAGAGCTGTGGGTGTTTTCATTTCATGGGGCTATTGTAATGAAGTATCACAAACAGACAGTTTAAAACAACAGCAATTTATTTTCTCCCAGTTCTGGAGGCCAGAAGTTCAAAATCAAGGCGTCAGCAAGGTTGGTTCCTTTGGGAGGCTCTGAGGGACAATCTGTTCCATGCCTTTCTTCTTAGCATGTAGCTGTATCATTCCAATCTCTACTTCTGTCTTCATATGGCCATCTTCAGTGTGTGTTTCCAGTCTCCCTCTTACTTGCTCTCTCTCTCTCTCTTTTTTTTGGAAGGGGTCTTGGGGATTGAACCCAGAGGCAGTTTACTACTGAGCTACATCCAGACATTTTATTTTTACTTTTTTTAATTATTATTATTATTTTTTTTAAATATTTTTTTAGCTGTAGATGGACATAATGTCTTTATTTTATTGCTTTGTATGTGGTGCTGAGGATCGAACCCAGGGCCTCACGCATGCGAGGCAAGCGCTCTGCCGCTGAGCTACAATCCCAGCCCCACTTTTTTTTATTACTAAAGATAAGATCTCACTAAATTGCTGAAACTGGCCTGGAACTTGCAATCCTCCTGCCTGAGCCTCCTGAGTTGTAGGGATTACAGGTGTACGCCACTGCTCCCAGCCCTCCCCTTTCTCTCTCTCTCTCTGTCTATCTCTCTGTGTCTCTCTTTCTTTCTATTAAAGGATCTTTCTAGTTTCTAAGGTCCTCACTAAATTACTGTGGTTGGCCTCAAACTTGAGATTTTCCTGCCTCAGCCTCCCTAGTTGCTGGGATTACAGGTGTGTACCACCACACCTGGCTCCTTTCTTTTATGAGAACACCATTAGATTTAGGGCCCACCCTAAATCCAGAATGATGTCATCCTAACATGCTTAATTTAATTACAGCTCTATAGTTGTCCATTTTCTGTTACTATAAGAAAAGACCTGAGGCTAGATACTTTGTAAAAATTTATTTATTTCAAGTTTTGGAGGCTGAGGGCTGGGGGCATAGTTCAGTGGTAGAGTTCTTGTCTAGAATGAGTGCGGCCCTGGGTTTGATCCCCAGTGCCACAAATCAAAACAAAAAACACCACCATTTTGGAGACTGAGAGTTCTAGATCAGTTAAGTCCATTGGTTTGGCCTCTGGAGAGGGTCTAATGGTAGATGTCATCATGGTGGAAACATGTGCAAGACCAGAGATCACATGGCAAGACAGGATGTTAGATCGGTTCTACTCCTTCTGGTTTGTTTTGTTTTGTTTGGCGAAACCTGGGATTCTACCCCGGGTCTCTCAGATGATAAGCAAGTGCTCTACCACTGAGCTATGTCCGTAGTCCTTATTTTCTTTTACTTAATTTTATTTTGAGACAGGGTCTTGCTAAATTGCCAAGGCTGGCCTTGAACTTGTGATCCTCCTGCCTCAGCCTCCCCTATCTGCTGAGATGACAGGCATACACCACCACATCTGGCCATTCCTTCGCTCTTTTTTTGTTTGGGTACCGGGGATTGAACTCAGAAGCACTTGACCACTGAGCCACATCCCCAGCCCTATTTTGTGTTTTATTTAAAGATAGGGTCTCACTGAGTTGCTTAGCGTCTTGCCATTGCTGAGGCTGGCTTTGAACTTGTGATTCTCCTGTCTCAGCCTCCCAAAGTGCTGGGATTACAGGCGTGCATCACCGCACCCAGCTAATGATGATGCTTTTTTTTTTTCTTGGTACTGGGGATTGAACTCAGAAGCACTTGACTACTGAGCCACATCCTCAGCCCTATTTTGTGTTTTATGTAGAGACAGGGTCTCACTGAGTTGCTTAGCGCCTTGTCATTGCTGAGGCTGGCTTTGAACTCGCAATTCTCCTGTCTCAGCCTCCCTAAGTGCTGGGATTACAGGCTTGAGCCACCGTGCCTGGCTATGATGATGCTTTTTTAAAAAAATATTTTTATTTGCTGTTGATGGACTTTTGTTATTTATTTTTTTACATGTGGTGCTGAGAATCGAACTCAGTGCCTTGCACATGCTAGATCACTGAGCCACAACCCCAGCCCTGATGATTGCTTCTGATGGTCTCCTTATAAATGAGGAAACTGAGTCTCAGAGATGTTAAGTACCTTGCCTGAGGTCGCAAAGCCAGGAAATAGCAGAGAAGCTGTTCTACCTGTAAGGCAGGTTTTTGTCCATCACCCTCCAAGACCAAGAAGGCCCTGAGTAAGCGGGAGAACCCTATGGAGAAGGATGTTGCTTTGGGAGTCAGAATAGGAATATTGACCTTCTCAGGCTTGGGGTCGGGGAGGCTAGATGGTGTCATCTCCCCAAGGGACTGCTGGGTTTACCTTCAAGGTCTTACGTGTTGGGGATGTAGTTTAGTGGTAGAGTGCTTGCCTAGCCTGTTCCAGGTTCTGGGTTCCATCCCTAGCACCACTAAATAAATAAATGAATAAATAAATAAAATAAATCTAGCAGCCTGGGGGAGGGTGAACCAAGAGTGGGTGTAGCGGAAGGGACAGGGCACAAGGAGAGCATTGTGGCTGTCATCTGCACTGAACAGCTGACTGTAAAGTTCAATGTGGGGAAGAAGACAAGAAAAGCCCAAACAGGGTGCAGGCTGCACTGGTCTCAGTCCCCCTCCTTACCCAGACTCCTTCAAGCCTCTCTACTCTGCAAATACCTTCCTTTTGTTGGAATCACATGCTTCCTCTCCTCCTCCTTCAAGGACAAGCTCAGATGTCCCTTTTCCCAAGTTGGCCACCTTTCTCCTGCCCTTACCACCCTCTTCTGGTCCCCAGAGTGCTAGCAACTGCAATAGGTTTTTTGTTTGCTTTTAGCAGTACTGGGGATTAAACCTAAGGCTCACACATGCTGGGCAAGTGCTGTATCACTGAGCTCTATCCCCAGCCCTGTTAAGAAAAGATTATCTGACCTCCAAGTAGGTGTAAGATTCATTGATTGATTCATTCATTCAAGTTTACCTACACTCCCTCAGTGGGCTTTAAATACCTTCCAAATGCTAAGTGGCTAAGTGAGCTAAGATTTGTATCTACAGCCTGGACCCCTCCCCTGAGCTGCAGACTGACTACTCCACATCTCCAAGAGCATGTCTAAAAGGCATCTCCAACCTGCAGTGGCCCAAACCAACTTCCCATCGTCTCTACTCCTAAACCTGCTCCTTCTGAAATCATCTGCAGCTGGGCGAGGTGGCACACACCTGTAATCCCAGCACTTAGGGAGGCTGAGACAGGAGAATTGTGAGTTCAAAGCCAGCCTCAGCAATGGCAAGGCGCTAAGCAACTCAGTGAGACCCTGTCTCTACATAAAACACAAAAAATAGGGCTGGGGATCAGACTCTGGTTCAGTGCCCCTGAGTTCAATGCCTGGTGCCCACCCCCCAAAAAACCTGCAAGCTCTAAATGATGCTCACCTTTCCTATCTAATTCCACCTTCTACTATTCTCCTTCTTGCTCAGTCTGAGTCAGCCTTACTATGGTCCCCCCATATTGGGGATTGAACCCAGGGGCACTCTACCACCAAGGTAACTCCCTAGCCGGTAGCCTTTTTATTTTTTTGCTACGGGGATTGAACTCAGGGGCACTCAACCACTGAGCCACATCCCCGGCCCTATTTTGTGTTTTATTTAGAGACAGGGTCTCACTGTATTGCATAGCGCCTCGCCATTGCTGAGGCTGGCTTTGAATTTGTGATTCTCCTGTCTCAGCCTCCCAAAGTGCTGGGATTACAGGCATAGGCCGCTATGCCCGCCTTCCCCTAGCTTTTTTTTTTTTTTTTCTTTGAGATAAGGTCTTGCTAAGTTGCCCAGGCTGGTTTTGAATTTGGGCTTATCCTGCCTCAGCCTCCTGAGTCATTGGGATTACAAGCATGTGTCACCATGCCTAGCGTCCTTTGCTTTATTTTCCTTTATAGAATATCTATCATTTAAGCCGGGCGTGGTGGCGCACACCTGTAATCCCAGCAGTTTGGGAGGCTGAGACAGGAGAATCACGAGTTCAAAGCCAGCCTCAGCAACGGTGAGGCTGAGGTGCTAAGTAACTCAGTGAGACCCTGTCTCTACATAAAACACAAAATAGGGTTTGGGATGTGGCTCAGTGGTTGAGTACCCCTGAGTTCAATCCCCAATAACTCCCCCCCAATCTATCATTTAATGAACTATTTAATTATCTGCATCCTCTTTCTTCTTCTTCTTCTTTTTTCCTTTTGGTACTGGGGATTGAACCCAGGGGTGCTTGACCACTAAGCCACATCCTCAGCCCTTTTTATTTTTTTTAATTTTAAGACAGGTCTTGCCAAATTGCTTAGGGGTTCACTAAATTGCTGAGGCTGGCTTTGAACTTGCAATCCTCCTGCCTCAGCCTCCTGAGCTGTTGGGATTATAGGTGTTTGCCACTACCAGGGATCTGCCTCTTTCTAGAATGCAAAGACAGTGTGCTTGTGTGTGTGTGTGTGTGTGTGTGTGGTGCTGGGGATTGAACCCAGGGTCTTGTGCATGCAAAGCAAGCACTCTACCAACTGAGCTATACTCCCAGCCTGGACCATGCTTTTTTGTTTGGTATTTTTTTTTTTTAATATTTTTTAGTTGTAGGTGGACACAATATCTTTATTGAATTATTTTTATGTGGTGCTGAGGATCGAACCCAGGGCCTCATGCATGCGAGGCAAGTGCTCTACCACTGAGCCACAATCCCAGCCCCTTTGTTTGGTATTATTATTTGTCCTCTTTCTCTCCCTCTCTCTCTCTCTCTTTTTTTTTTTTTTTTTTTGGTACCGGGGATTGAACTCAGGGGCACTCGACCACTGAGCCACATCCCCAGTCCTATTTTGTGTTTTATGTAGAGACAGGGTCTCACTGAGTTGCTTAGCACCTCGCCATTGCTGAGGCTGGCTTTGAACTCGCGATCCTCCTGTCTCAGCCTCCCTAAGTGCTGGGATTACAGGCTTGAGCCACCACGCCCGGCTCCTCTCTCTCTTTTTGAGACACACTCTCACTATGCTGCCCAAGCTGGCCTGAAACCCTGGGCTCAAACAATCCTGCCTCAGTTTCCAGAGTACCTGGCTCGGTATTACGGTATTATTTTCTTTGCTGATTGGAATAGTGCCTAACATACAGTAGACACTCAATAAATGTTGCTGGAGCCACTACTGCACTGAGCACTGAAGATGGAATAATCATAAAATCCGATAAAGTGCCAGGCGCCGTGATGAATGCCTGTACTCCCCGCGGCTTGGGACACTGAGGCAGGAGGATTGCAAGTTCAAAGCCAGCCTCTGCAATTTAGTGAGGCCCAAAACAACTCAGCGAGGCCCTGTCTCAAAATAAAAATAAAAGGGGCTGGAGATGTGGCTCAATGGCTTCAACCCCCAGTACCAAAAGAAAAAAAAGATAAGTAGCTGGGGAGCACTTAGGAAGACTCTGGCTGCCCCGGAGATTCTGGGGTAGTCCCAGGGGTTTGCACACAGCACATACACCCCATGTGACTCTCATGCAGATCATATGGGGGCCACACTCCCGGCTGTGGGGATAGATTGAAATGAGTACTACGCAGGACACCTGAGGTCTCAATTTAACGGCAGCGTTAAAACAACTCAAACAGTTGTTGCGCTCCTGTTTCCCCTTTGAACCGTGAAGTTTCGGGCTGCGTCGGCTTCTTGCTTCTGTGTGGAGTGCCCCTTGGGCTCAGCACAGCACAGGTGCTAGTAAGTGTTTAGTGCGAGAGCGAATGAATGGAGGGCGAATGAATGGTTAGAAGACGGATGAATGAGTAACAGCGCTCGGGTTAGAAAAGGAATTCCTAGAGTCAAGGTCTGGAAGGTGGGAAAGCTTCCAAAGACTTCCGCAGAGCCCGAGAGGGTTCAGGAGGAGCCGGTGTTGCCGAGGTCGGGACGCGATTGGCCGGTGGAAGCGGCTGCTCCGCGCGGGGCGGCGTTGCCACCCACCTTGTCGCCCAGCTGCGCGGCGCTTCGGTGCAGGGCGCTCCGCCAGGCCCTGAGCAGCCGTTGCCATAGCTACAGACACAGCCAGGCGAGGGGGCGGGGCCCGACCGAAACGTCATTCCTAGCGCGACACTCTTCTGCGCCGCCCGCCTCACTGGTCTGAGACCCTCGGCCGGCCTGGCGGGCGCTCCACCTGCGCGCCTTCTCGCCGCTCGCCACCTCCCGTTCTGCGCCGGCGCGGTGCCCGCCAGGGCGCGCGGGGGAGCGCTCGGGGCGCATGCGCAGTATTAGGCCCGCCGCTCTGGTGTCGCCACCGCCGCCGCTGCAGCCGTTGCCGCCTCCCTGCCTGCAAGTGTGTGAAGGAGGAGCCGAGGGTCGCCGCCGCTGCCGCCGCCATGGGGGTGAGTTGGACAGGGAAAGGGTACGAGAGGCCTCGTAACCATCGCCCCCATTGTTTCTTGAATCCCCTCACGTGACCCGGACCCCCTCCAGCCTCACGTGACCCCCAGCCCCCACATGACCCGACTCCCCCATTCTAAGGGTCCCCACGTTCGGCCCAGTCCGGGAATCCCCGGGAGCCCCCTTCTCCGGCCCCCTCCGCCTCGGTGCCCCCTGCCCCTCGGGTCATGCCCACCCCTTCCTGCCTGGGAGACCCGTTACCGGCCTCCCCACCTTCGAGTCCCACGGGTTTATCCCTCTGCTCCCCGAGATCCCCCATCACCTGGCTGTCACTGGCGAAGCGGCTTCCCACATCGGAAGCCAACCCTGGCGTGGAGGAAACTGAGGCCAGGAGGAAAGAGGGCGCCCCGGCCAAGGTCACCCGGCAGTGACCGGGCTCCCGACCCGTGCCCGGAATCCCTCTGGCTCCTGAGTCTCAGCGTGGCGCTTCCCCTGCACTGTTGAAAGCTCTCCACCACGCTCCTCCTGCTCCTGATGAAACCCGGCTTCCCTTCCCACGCAGGCCCACCTGCACGGCCGCCGGGTGCAGTAAAGTGGTTCATCCTAGGGCTTGGGGGTCAGTAGTTTTAGCGCTGCAGGTGGCTTTTCATGGGGGAAGGTGGGCGTGTGAGCTAGGAACACGGGGGACCGCTGATGATGGCCCCAGATTTGGTGGCCATTACCACCTGTTCTGTGCTGGTAGCAGGGAGGTGCTAATATTTCAGTGCCCTTGCCTGGCATGTACAGATATAGGTTGTGTCGAAGCAATTCCATGTTTCTGAGTTCACCTAAATCCCAATTTGAGAAGTACCCGTCCCTCTCCTAAAAACTGGTCCTCTCTATTAGTATTTACATGGAATTTCCATCACCTTTAAGGAACCCAGAGATGCCTCAGTGCCAGCCGCATCTTCACTGGCTAGCAGCGTGATATTGTGCCAGTGACATGGCCTTTTTGAATGTGAATTTATGTGATGGGGGTGATGATATCTCCGCCTTAGGGTCCTAGTGAAGATTGAAGGAGATAATGGAAGTAAATAACCAAGTAGGTGCCTCAAAAATAGCGGCAGTTATTTTTGCCTGTATTCTCAGCCTTTACTTGAGTGGGCTAAAATAAGTTGGTGCTATTTTTAACCCACTGGGTTTGTCCCTACTGTTATTAACCTAGATTTTTTTCTCTTACTCAAATATTTATTGACTGAACAGATAACTTATTAGACAAAAGTAATTGTCTTGTCCATATCAAAACAGACTTTCCAGGGCTGAGAGTGTTGTTCAGTGGTAGAGCACTTGCCCAGCATCCCCAAGGCCCTGGGTTCATTCCCAGGACCGCAAAAAGAAAAAAAAAATCTTTCAGGGTCTGAGAGTGTAGCTCAATGGTAGAACGTGTGCTTACCATGCGCAAGGCCCTGCATTCAATCCCCAGCACCAAACGCCCCCCAAACATTTCCTATTTTGATGAGAAAGTTGGAGTACTATATATACTTTATATCTAGAAAATCGAGTGTGGAGACTTGAAACTTAGATTTTGGTGAAAAGCTCCAGACCCCAGCTGTTGGAACTAAAAGAAACCTGTCTCTAGTATCGCTTAGTAACTGTTTACCCAGAATCAGTCACTAAAGATTGAGCCAAAAACTAGAAGCGCAAGGTGCCAGGCTGGTTCAACACTTCCTCATTGGTTGAGTTGAAATATCAGGCCTTAGAGATACTGCAAACCTTGCTTCCTTTAGGCCCCGGTCTTATTACTCATACTTTACAGCTGTGTTTCTCAGAACAGCCCCTGCAAAGTCTCTGCTGGCTTAAAAGTCACCAAGAAGTTAGTTGTGGTGGCCCAATCCCGTAATGGGAGGCTGAAGCAGGAGGAGCACATATTCCTAGCCAGCCTGAGCAATCTAGTGAGACCCTGTCTCAAAAACAAAAAGGACTGGGGGCCGGGTGCGGTCGCGCAAGCCTGTAATCCTAGCACTTAGGGAGGCTGAGACAGGAGAATCACGAGTTCAAAGCCAGTCTCAGCAACGGTGAGGCGCTAAGCAATTCAGTGAGACAGACCCTGTCTCTACATAAAAACACAAAATAGGGCTGGGGAAGTGGCTCAGTGGTCTAATGCCCCTGAGTTCAATCTCTAGTACCAAAAAAAAAAAAAGGACTGGGGATGTAGCTCTGTAGAGCACCCCTGAGATCATTCTCCAGTAGCAAAAAATAACGATGATGACAACCACCACCACCACCTCACAGCAACAGAAGTTTGAATTATCCTCCTTAAATCAAAGCTGCAGAGCTGGAACCCTCTCAGTTATTCTTATTCCACATTAGTTGGGACTTCCTGTTACCCAATGACAGGAAGTCATCATTCCTAGTGGTCACGCTTGGGTAGAGAGCCCTGTTCTTCCTGACCTCAGGCTGAAAGAGAGTAGTGTTGAGACAGGGCCTCACTAAGTTGCTGAGGCTGTCTTTGAACTTGAAATCTTCCTGCCTCACCCTCCCAAGCCTCTGGGATTACAGGTGTGTGCCACTGTGCCCGGCTCCCTAGCTCTTTTTTATTTTTGAGTTAGGGTTTCACTGAGTTGCTTAGGGCCTCACTAAGTTGTTAAGTCTGGCCTGGAACTTTCTTTCTGATTCTCCTGCCTCAGCCTCCTGAGTCTCTGAGATTACAGGCATGTGGTGCCACGCTGGCTCCTGAGTCCTTCTTGTTTTTTATTTTGAGATAGTCTTACTTAAGTTTCTGAGACTGGCCCTGAACTTGTGATCTTCCTGCTTCAGCTGAGTCTCTGGGATTACAAGAATGTACCACTGTTCCAGCTTATATAGCACTTTATTTTTATTTTTTAAATTTTTTTTAGTTGCAGATGGACACACAATATCTTTATGTGGTGCTGAGGATCAAACCCAGTGCCTCATGCATGCGAGGCAAGTGCTGTACCACTGATTCACAATCCCAGCCCTATATAGCACTTTATAACAAGCATCATATGTGATATAGGGGGAGGAGCATGGTCTTTGTGGTTCAAACCTAGATTTGAGTCTTAGATAATTCATTCAACAGATAGGAACTAAGTACCTATTGTTTGCTGAGCACTGAGTATGCATTGGCAAATAAAGCAGATACAGATCTGCCTCCTGGAGTGCAGTCCAGTGGGAGGGTGGTAGGAAGACTTCTGAGAACTCCGCTTACTGGTTCTGTGGCCCTTTCTCAGCCTCTCTGTGCTTCAGATTTCTTTTTTCTTTTATTTTTGTACCAGGGATCGAACCCAGCAGTGCTTAACAACCACTGAGCCACATCCCCAGCCTGTTTTTATTTTTTATTTAAGACAGGGTCTTGATAAGTTGTTTAGGGCCTTGCTGAGTTGCTTAGGGCCTTGCCCAGTTGCTGAGGGTGGCTTTGAACTTGCAATCCTCCTGCCTCAGCCTCCTGAATCACTGGATTACAGGTGTGAACTACACCTGTAAAATAGACGATCTTTATGAAAGCACTGGCAGTGTCTGACACTAGTGGGTCCTTGTAAACAAAAACTGTTAGTATGAAGAATTTTTATATGCAGTATATTGTACCATTTTGTCCTCACAGCAGTCCCTTGGCTAATAGTGTAGGCATGGTTAGCCCCATTTTATGGATTAAGAAACTGAAGTTCAGAGAAACTGAGTAACTTGCTGAAAAGGTTTTACATTGCCTAAAGTTACACAGCTATTTAGTGAAAGAGCTGAGAATCAAATCCAGGTCTCTTGACTCAAAAGCCTACACTCTTTTTATTATACAAAGCTCCTTTGGGAGAGACACTTAACCACAATGAGCTTTACTGTTCACTGTACTTATTTCCCATTTTAATTAGGAGAGTTTCCCTGTGTCCCTGCAGGAAAGCCTTACTTCCACAAGGCAGGGGCAAAGCTAATTGGAACAGTTGGAGACCACTTTTCCTGGTGCTTGCTGAGTCTGAGGGAGAGCCCCTGTCTGGCCCAGCCTACCGCAGCCTCTGCCCCATGTTCTTCAGGCTACAAAATGCTGAAGACGGCCACGGCAGCACCCAGCCTCACTCAGGATTGCCTGGCTTCCCAGGTCCCAAGCGGGAATGAGCCAGTAAATCACCTGGAGGCCTGGGTGGCCCTCCTACTGCTTGTGCTTAGGAATTACTTCTTGTTCTGAGAAATGAGATGCTGTGGTGGGAACTGGGAGTCACATTTGCCTACCAGTGCCTTTGATCTTTTGCTCTGCATTGTGTTAGGGGTAGAGGAAGGGACCTTGCCTCTGTTGACCTTCCTGCAGCTCCTCCATGAGGCTGGCTTTACATTCCTGTTTTGCTGGAATTGAGTTGCTTTCACAAGTCATGGTAGGGGTGGCAGGAGGGCCATTGGCCTGGTCTGGTTGATGCTGAAGCTCATGTTATTCTGCCCTGTTGTGCAGCCCCGCCCTCTGCCTCAGTGTGGAGAGCAGGGCCTAGGTGTGCTGTGTTGGCAACCTGTTGTCAGGTGTACGGGCAATGAGGAAGGGGCTGCTGAGTGCTTCTGAGGCCCCTGGCTTTATCTTGACAGGATGTGAGAAGGGCTTTGTTTAATGACTGAGTGGAGTCCTATCACATTAGCCATAGGCTTTCCCATTGGGGGACAGTGGGGCTGGTGGAACAAACTCTGGATCTGCGGCCTAACTCTTGGGGCTGGATTTGCCTTTGGGCACTTACTGTCCAGGAGAGTCACATCATCTCCATCTATTTGAGCATCAGTTTCCTTTATTATTATTTTGCAGTACTGGGGATTGAACCCAGGGGTGCCTACCATCGGGTCCTATTTATTTATTTTTTTCATTTACTTATTTATTTATTCATTCATTTATTTATTTATTGGTACTGGAGATTGAACTCAGGGGCACTTGACCACTGAGCCCCATCCCCAGCCCTATTTTGTGTTTTATGTAGAGACAGGGTCTCACTGAGTTGCTTAGTGCCTCGCCATTGCTGAGGCTGGCTTTGAACTCGCAATTCTCCTGCCTCAGCCTCCCTAAGTACTGGAATTACAGGCTTGCGCCACCGCGCCCGGCTCCAAGTCCTTTTTATTTGAGACAGAGTGTCCCTAAGTTGCCAAGGCTGACCTCAAAATTTTGATCCTTTTGTCTCAGCCATCCAAATTACTGAGATTACAGGTGCCACCACGCCTGGCCTTGAGCCTCAGTTTCCTAATGTGTAAAGGGAGGTGATAGTTTCTGCTCTGGGCATTGAATTACAGAATGTTTCTTTGTTTTTTTGTTTTGAGGTATTAGTGATGGAGCCAGGGGCCTTGGGCGTGCTTGGCAAGCACTCTGCTGCTGAGTGACATGCTGTGAGTGTCTGAATGTTGTCTTGCACCCTGAATCCACAGAGAAAAAGATGGATGTTGTAAAACTTACCCAAGGTAGAGAGAGTGGTTCTGCCTCTGGATTGCAGCCTCTTGAGGACAGGCTATTTTCTGTTTGTCCCTTCCTCTAGGCAGCTGAGAGATGGGATCTAGACTGCCGTCTGTGAAGTGCTCCGCCAGACAGTTATTAGCTGGCTCTGGTGGGGTTTGTGCCTATAAGAGCAATCCCTGTGAATTCCTGTGTCTGGGCTCTGCTTCCTGGTTGTTTGAAGTAGGAGTCAAGCAGTGTCATTCCTTAGAAATTTGCTGGCAGAATTTATCCTGAGAAACTTGCCTAGCAGCTGGTTCTTCCACTCATGCGAATGTTAGTCGCTGTGTGTCCTTTTCCTGGGGCCAGTGTTAGGGCTAGACTGTAATTGGGGCTTGTCAAACCTCTCTGTGAGCTCCAGGAGAGGAGGGCTGTTGGTCGCAGAGGCCATGCTGTTGGTGGAAGCAGAGCCAGCTGGCCCTGGCCTTCGGGGCACTTGGGCCGGGTGGGCCAGTTCCTCTGCTGTGCTGTCAGGTCCTTGTGAGAATGAGAACTGTCTGTCATTTATTGAGCACCTGTCATATAACCATCTTGATGTGAATACCACCAAGGAGGTGTTAGGAGCCTTTCAGACCAGGGAAGGGGGTTCAGAGAAGGGCCGTATCATCCTAGGAGCTGCAAGGTGTGGAGAGCAGAAGGAGACTTTGCAGGAGCTCTGTCAGGCTTCAGAGCCTGGCTCTTCACCAGAGGGAGGGGACCGCACGATAGCCTCAGAACAGAATCTGCAGCTGTGGGCAGCTTGCCGTTTGCGCCTCTGCGCAAGGAGCCTCCCTTTGCCCTTCCCCTGCTGTTGCCTGTATGCCCACCACTTGGTCCTGCTGACTATGGCAGCATTGCCTCTGTCCTGAGGTGAACCCCTGGGGGCCTTCTCTGTGCCCTCATTGCTAGGTGCTAGGTGCACAGTGGGCCTGACATTGAGAAGGACTGCTGGGAATGCCTCTCTCTTTTTTGGTATCAGGGATTGAACTCGGGGCACTTGACCACTGAGCCATATCCCCAGCCTATCTTGTGTTTTATGTAGAGACAGGGTCTCAGTTGCTTAGCGCCTCGCCATTGCTGAGGCTGGCTTTGAACTTGGGATTCCCCTATCTCAGCCTCCCAAAGTGCTGGGATTACAGGCGTGCGCCACCGCACCCAGCTTCAGTATTCTTCTTGAAAGGAAACTGAGAAGTCTAGTGACACTCCCTAGGGCTCATGACAAGGGACCAGTGTTCCCTGTTTAAGTCACACACCAAGTGTATGGCAGTCTGGGTGGGAGGTTTCCTTCTGCTGGGCCAGACCTACATTCCTAGGGTCCCTTTGATTTCTCAAAGGGAGAGCCAAGTCTCCCTCCAACCAGTGTGGCTTTTCCCTGTTGCAGAGAAAGTCGAGCAAAGCAAAGGAGAAGAAGCAGAAACGTCTGGAGGAGCGCGCAGCCATGGATGCCATCTGTGCCAAAGTGGATGCGGCCAACAGGGTGACTCTCCTTTTCAGTTCTGCCTATTGAAACTTCAGCTTGCTTTTTAATTTGACTTCTTTTGGTGCCACCGTGTGGCAGAATTGCGACACTATCCACCCATCCTCTGCCTCCTACCTGCTGAGGGGAAGTTGGGTAGAGGTGCCAGTGGTTGGCCCAGCTGTGGAGGGAGCTGTGGATTCCAGAGGAGGCAGCTGCTTCTCTTATTAATAGTAGAGAGCCTCAAGAAATTTTTGCATTTTGGGGAGAAATCCTCCCTAGTGAAACATGGTATAGTTTTTTCATTCATTCCTACCGACATTTATTGACTGCCTATGTGATACTCAGTTGGTGCTGGGGCCAAGGGGACACAGCAGCCTGATCCTAAAGGGGCCCCAGTCACAGGAGGAGTAGCTATGAATCAGCACCAGATGGGCCGACTGGGAGCAGCCTGGTAGCCACAGCCTCCAAACTGAACCTGAGAAATTCTGGCCATCCTTCTGCCCCCAGCCCGTATCTCACCTTTTATTATTATTTATTTATTTTTATTTTGCAGTATTTTAGGTTGAACCCAGTGATGCTGTACCACTGAGCTATATCCTTACCCTTTTCATTTTTTATTTTGAAGCAGGGTCATGGTAAGTTGCTCAGATTGGCCTTGAACTTGCAGTCCTCCTGCATAACTAGAATTACTGGCGTGTGCCACTGCACCCAGCTCCTTTTTATTATTCTTTTAGCTCTCTCATAATAAATGCTTCACACCTACAAGGATACAGCTTGGGACTGGTTTTCCATTTGGAGATTTGAGCAGGTGAAGTTAGTTAGGAGCAGATCGTGTGGGCTCTGTTAGCTGTGCTGTGAGCAGGTATTCTGCCCCATAGGCCAGTAAAGTCTGTTCTCACCCTGTCAGGTGAAGCTAAACTTAAATCCTGTGCCTCCTGACAAAAGGTTCCTCGTCCATGTAATTTCAGAACTCAGGCAGATGGAGGGCCCTGTGAAGGCTGCTTCTGGGGGTGAGAGCTCTCCTCCCCTCAGAAGTCCCTGTGGCATCCTACTTTCAGGCAGCAGGGCTTTGGGGGTAGGGCCAGCACTTTCACCCACCTGTCTGCTACTCCTCTCTTTCCCTCCACAGCTCGGAGACCCTCTGGAGGCTTTCCCAGTGTTCAAGAAATATGACCGGAACGGGTGAGTCATATTTAGCATTCTCAACAGTTGATCATTTTCAGGAATTCATTTCTCCAGAGTATGTTCCCTCAGATCCAGATTTGAAATTGCTGGGTGCAGTGGTGCATACCTGTAATCTCAGTAGGATCTCAGTGGGGAGGCTGAGGCAGGAGGATCTCAAGTTCAAGGCCAGTGTTAGCAAATTACTGAGACCTTGTCTCAAAAACAAAACATAAAAAGGGCTGGAGATGTACCCCAGTGGTAGAGTGCCCTGGGTTCAGTTGCCAGTACTGAGAAAAAAGAAAAGGAAAACCAGAGACTGGCTAGTGCCTTCTGTTGATGTGAAGTCCCCCAATTAGGGTGGTACGGGAGTTGGTAAATGGGCAAAGATTATACTTAATCTCAGATTGATGTCCCTTTAGGACTTAACTCTTCTCTCTGTAAGAATAATAATAAAAGCTGAAATAAACTTGAAAAATTACCGGGATTGACATTCTCATGACATGGGAAACTGAGGCTTAGACAAGTTGAATGAGGTTTCTGAGTTTATGATTTCCACTCACAGCCAAAGGGGCTTTTCATTCCCAATCCAGTGTATTTTTCCTGAGTATATAGTATAATAGTACTGGCTGTGTGACCCTGGAAAAGGTACTTACTTTCTCTGTGCCCCAGTTTCCTAATTGGAAATGGGTCTGATAGTAGCGCTTTCCTCAGGGGATTGCCAGGTGGATTGGTTCCTGCGGCATACTAAAAGTTAGATCAGTATTAGTTGTTGTGACTCCTGATTTGGTTTGATATATGATTTGGAATAAAGCCCCCTCATCTTTTAGGTCCTTTTGTTTTAGAAAATAGGAAGCATAATCTGTTTTACCTGAAGTAGTGTTGCTGAGTCGTGTTTCTGTAATGGAATATCTTGGCTTGGGGAAAGGTATGGCTTCCCTGGGTTATGGGTTGAATCATAGCAGGGCCTCTTATTAACCCTACTTGGGTAAGTCATTTGCACTTCTTTATTTTATTTATTTACTTTTATGTGATGCTGAGGATCGAACCCAGTGACTCACATATGCGAGGCAAGCGCTCTACCACTGAGCTACAATCCCAGCCCCAAGCCTCATTTTCTTACCTGTCAATTAGGATGATGATAATGATGCCAACCTTACAGGGTTGTTTTAAGGAGGAGGGAGGATATATTCAGCACAGAAAGCAGTAGCAAATATGAGTATTTTAATGAATAATATAAACATAAATATGTCAATTATGAAGCTGGTGGTGTCCATTTGCTTTTCATGGCTGTGTTTCACGGTATCTTGGCATCGTATTCATTCATTCTGTGTCTTCCTATCTGTGAGCAAACGTGTTACACTTCCTGTAGGTGCTGTCATTCAGCTTCTGGGAAGTCCTTTGACATGGTTTAGAGATCCCTTTCTGAGATGTTCGTTAGTGTTTCCATGTGCTGTGTGTTCTCACTGACTTCCAGAAACAGGGAGTAACTTGGAAGCACCTTATCAATCGACTCTGGGCTCCTCTGATGCCTTGAATTTTGTGTGATTCTTGTGGCTGTGCTGCTACTTTCACAAACTTACTGAACACAGATTTAGTGGAGAAATTGTGCATGCCGGCCTTTGGACTTTTTATAGCTAAGACAGATGCGGCACTGTATTGGGGCAGTTCTTATCCTATGTGATTGGTACTTACAAAGTATGATTCTTCAGAGGCAGGAGGTTCTGCGTTTACAAGTCTAAGCACGTGGGCAGTGCCAGTCAGCTCAGGCGTGGTGGATTCCAGTGGGAACATCTCCTGGGGTGGTGTCAGAGGCCACTGAAAGATAGGGACGTGATGCTTCTTAAAGGCTTACATATTACTGAACTCAGTCCATTCAAAATGGGAGCTTCTTTGACTCTCAGAGGTGGGAATGCACCATTTATGAGCTTTGGAGGCTACAGAGTTGGATGGAGGTAGAGGTGGTTGGTGGAGGTCCTAGCAGTGTGATGGGCCATCGTTGTCATCCTCTCTCTTGCTGTCTCCTGACTCCAAAGTAAGTTTTTCACTATAAAGAAAAAAACAGTAGGGGCTGGGATTGTAGCTCAGCGGTAGAGCGCTTGCCTTGCATGCGTGAGGCCCTGGGTTCGATCCTCAACAACACGTACAAAGCAATAAAATAAAGACATTGTGTCCATCTACAATTAAAAAAATATTTAAAAAAAAAGAAAAAAACAGTAGCTGTCCAGAATGTGGTGTTACCCATAGAGTGACATTTCATAGATTGAGGAGTTTAACTGTATTTTACTCAAATTTCCTTTAGAAACAGATACCTGTCAGGCATGATGGTGCATGCCTGTAATCCTAGCAACTCAGGAGGCTGAAACAGGAGAATTGCGAGTTCAAAGCCACCCTCAGCAATGGCGAGGCGCTAAGCAACCCTGTCTCTACATAAAACACGTACCCCTGAGTTCAATCCCTGGTACCAAAAAATAAATAAAATTAAAAGGGCTGGGGGCTGGGGTTATGGCTCAGCGGTTGAGCGCTTGCCTCGCATATGTGAGGCACTGGGTTCGATCCTTAGCACCACAAATATAAATAAATAAAGATATTGTGTTCATCTAAAACTAAACAAAAAATATTTTTAAAAAAAGGGGTGATGTAGCTCAGTGATAAAGAGTCCCTGGGTGCAATCCCCAGGACTAAAGAAAAAATGAAGAAGAAAGAAACAGATACCTTAATACCTACAGAATTTGTTAGTTTAGGAAAACAGTGATGGGTTACACCCTGTTCTACCCTATTTAATCAACTGAGAATACCCCCGTATCCTCAGATGAAGAGGCAGGTAGGGACTCTTTTTTTTTTTTTTTTTGGTACTGGGGATTGAACTCAGGGGCACTCGACCACTGACCACATCCCCAGCCCTATTTTGTGTTTTATGTAGAGACAGGGTCTCACTGAGGTGCTTAGCACCTCGCCATTGCTGAGGCTGGCTTTGAACTCGCGATTCTCCTGTCTCAGCCTCCCAAAGTGCTGGGATTACAGGTGTGTGCCACTGTGCCCCGCTAGGTGGGGCATCTTGAAGGGTACTGAGCTATAGTTGCCTTGAAGGACCCAAGGTCACCCAACTGGTTTTGAAGGTAAGATTGGTAGATGAGAAGGAAGAGATCCTGTGGGAGCCCAGTGATGGTCTGTTCAGAATGAAAGCAACAGGAAAAATGCCTAAGGGCAGGAGCTAAGGAACAAAAAAGACACTAGTGTTTATAACAGAATACAAGAGAGACCCAGCTGGTAGGAAAAGAGCAGTAGAGGTAGCAGAGAGGGAGGGACAAGAGGTTGACAGAGTACTGAGTTTGATAAGGACAGGGCAGGGGAGGCAGGAGGTGGGCCCTGTGGTGAGGTGGCCGGTGTGGCAATGGCGATTGTTGCTCTTGGCCTGAAAGGCTTACTTCCTCCCCAGGCACCTTCTCCAGTCATGTCTGGAGTCGCCTTGGCTTTTCTTGGGAGAGTATTTTAGTTAGCTTTTTTCTGTCTTTGTGACCAAAAGTCCTGACAAGAACAGTGTAGAGGAGAAGTTTATTTGGGGCTCAGGATTTCAGAGGTCTCAGTTCATAGATGGCTGTCTCCACTGTCCTGGGCCTGAGTGAGGCAGAACATCAAGGCCTAAGGGCATGGAGGAGGAAAGCAGCTCCGGACATGGTGATTAGGAAGCAGAGAGCTCTGCTCACAAGGCACAAAATAGAAATCTAGTGACCTACCTCTTCCAGCCACATCCTACCTGCTCCACTTACCACCTAGTTGATTCATAGTGGTGGATTAACCCACAGATCAGGGTACAAATAACCATATCATTTCACCTCTGAACATTCTTGCATCGTCTCACACATGAGCTTTTCGGGGACACCACATAGCCAGCCCAAAACAGAGTAACTGAGATCAGGCGCATCTCCCTGTCAGAATTTCCTGGCGGAGCACCCAACTATACCAGTTCCTGACACATCCCTGTCTTCTCAGGTTGAATGTCTCCATTGAATGTAAGCGAGTCTCTGGACTGGAGCCAGCTACCGTGGATTGGGCGTTCGATCTGACCAAAACAAATATGCAGACCATGTAAGCATGGCCCGACCAGGGGGAGCCTGTTCCCAGCTGGCTTTTCCCCAAGCTTTCCTGTCCTGACTGCTCCCGAATTCCTCAGGTATGAGCAGAGTGAGTGGGGCTGGAAAGACCGCGAGAAGCGGGAGGAAATGACGGATGACCGAGCCTGGTATCTCATTGCCTGGGAGAGCAGCTCTGTGCCTGTTGCCTTTTCTCACTTCCGATTCGACGTGGAGTGCGGGGATGAAGTCCTGTACTGGTAGGAGCCAGGGCTTGGCACAGCCAAGGGGAGGGAGACCAGGTGGCAAAACCTACCGAGTTGGGGCTGCCAGGAGCTGCAGGCTCCTCTGATGGGCCTTGTAGCCCCTTCTTGCAGCAACCTGCACTTGCCCTCTGCTTTCTTCCAGCTACGAAGTGCAGTTGGAGAGCAAAGTGCGGCGGAAAGGCCTGGGAAAGTTCCTCATACAGATCCTGCAGCTTATGGCCAACAGGTAAAAGCCACCTTCTTAGGAGGTCCTGTATGGGTCACTTGGAAAGAGCTACCTGTTCTCTGAGTGTCTTTGGAGGACCATTCATAGGAATGTTCTGGAGAAAAGCATCTGGAACCCCCTCAGTATCTCTGCCTTGCTGGCCACCAGTTTTATCCTTTAGTCCACTGCAGGGAGCATCTTTTTTTGTTGTTGTTGATGGACTTTTATTTTATTTATTTATTTATATATGGTGCTGAGAATTGAACCCAGTCCCTCACATGCCAAGCAAGTGAGCACCAGGCCCGGGGAGCATCTTTTCAGATCTGTGCTTAGTTCTGAGCCTAAGTAATGGTGCCACAGAGAAGTGGGGAAGATCCTGACGTGGTCTGACCAGCCTACTGTGGTGGGAAACACTGCTGTAGTGCCCAGGGACTCTGCAGGCTGGACCAGAGACTTGGGGACTCCTCTTGGGGGTAGTAGCAGGGACATGAGGGAGAGGAGGCATGGCCTTATTCTCTTTCTAAAAAGCTCTTGCCTTAGGGAGGCTGAGACAGGAGAATCGCGAGTTCAAAGCCAGCCTCAGCAATGATGAAGCGCTAAGCAACTCAGTGAGACCCTGTCTCTACATAAAACACAAAATAGGGCTGGGGATGTGGCTCAGTGGTCGAGTGCCCCTGAGTTCAATCTCCAGTACCAAAAAAAAAAAGCACTGCTCTACTGGGCATGGTGGTGCCTTGCCTGTAATCTCAGTTACTTGAGAAGCTGAGGCAGGAGGATCACAAATTCAAAGCCAGCCACAGCAACTTATGCCCTAGGTAACTTCGTGAGACCCTGTCTCAAAATTTAAAGGGGTGGGGGTTATGGCTCAGTGGTAAAGCACCCCTGCCTTAAATCCCTAGTACTAAAAAAAGAAAAGAGAAAAGCTCCTGTTCTGCTTTCTTGCAGTACACAGATGAAGAAGGTGATGCTAACAGTATTTAAACACAATCATGGTGCCTACCAGTTCTTCCGAGAAGCACTACAGTAAGGAGCTGGGCCCTGGTGTCCTTCTGGGTGGTTGGCATTGTCCCTGTGCTGCTTTCCTGGTCCCACTCACAGTCCACTGGGCCATGGGAGGTTGGCAGTGGTAAGACAGTATGTCAGTATCCTTTGACTTGGTCCCCTGCACATTAGTTCCAGGGGTCTCATCAGTGGCACTGTTGGAAAGTTCTCAGGCTAGGGAGGAGGGCACTCAGCTGCCTGCAGCCAACCCTTTCTCCTGCCTACCTTGCAGATTTGAAATTGATGACTCTTCCCCCAGCATGTCTGGCTGCTGTGGGGAAGACTGCTCCTATGAGATCCTGAGCCGGAGAACCAAGTTTGGGGACAGCCAGCACTCCCACGCAGGTGGGCACTGTGGCGGCTGCTGTCACTGAACTCCCAGAGTCACTTGCAGTCAGAACCTGCTCTCCTAAGGCCTGTCTTCTCCCCTGGTCTCACGTCACTTGCCAGGTGCCCTCAGAGCTGTGGTCTCCTCAACCCTGTATGTACCGGGTGGCACCTTGAGAGCACAGAACCCTGGGGAGGAGTGGTTCAAGCTGCCCTTTCTCTCTCTCGGAAGAGCAGAGTGCAGGGAGAGGGTGCTGCAGGAAGACCAGCAGGCCGGCGGGAAGCTCCTCTCAGTGGCTGCCTCCTCACTGTCTCAGAAGGTTCCCCCACTTCCCTGCAGCTGGAGACCTGACAGACCTTCCCCTTCCCCGGACAAATGGAGTGTTTTATCCACTCTTGTGAAAGTCTTAGAGTCCTGGTCTGGGGTCTGCTGGGCCACTACAAGGACTGGACTTTGTATGATCCAGGTGCAAAGCAAGGCTTCAGAGAGATCTGGCTCCCTGATCCTCGATCTCATGCATGGCGCTCGAGTGGAGACTGCATAGGCCTTCGACGCCAACATATAGAGAAGCTCCTTCTAGCCACGTGCTTGTAGATCCAGAGTGTAATTGTCCTGGGACCAGCCAGCTGGAAGGCTCTCTCTCTCCATTGCCATCAGGGAGAGTGGAGAGGACCAGCACCAGGTGTCCTAGGGGCCTGCCATGGGGACACCTGCTTCTCTGGGCTTTTAGACTTTGCTGCATTCTAAGCTTAACCTCTTGATCTCATGGCAGTGACTTGAGCTTTTAATTCAAGAAAGCCAGAGGCCCTGCCTGTCCTCTCTGTTGCCCTCTCAACACTTTCTCCTCTGCCTCTTGCCTCCACCCCAGATACCTCTGTTTAGTCTCAAGGGGGGAGTAACATCAGGGAGCCTCTTGTCTTCCCCCAGAAGGATCCCTTATTCCTGGTATAGTTAATGCCATTTCCTCTCACCTGTTGGTGCTGATATCTCTCTGAAGGTGGGATGTCCCTCCCACCACCATCCTCTCTTTTCAGAGAGTCCCCAGCCAGCAGCAGGCCCCTCTGCCTGCACTCCCCAGCCTCGCCCCTCACTGTTTCAGTGAGGCACTGGTGCCACTGTTGGTGGCCAAGCCTGGCCACAGCTCAGCTGCAGCAGGAATGCCCTTCAGTGGCCCGCACAGCTGCTTTTCTCTCTCTGGTATCACCCTGTGGCAGCAGGTTGGAGCAGGGGGAGGAGAAGGCCTTCCTCTTAGAGGTGTAGAGGATGTGGGCTCAGAACTTATACTCATCCTGATCTCTAGGCCTTGTTCCTCTTCCAGAAGAAAAACCAAATCCTTATCCAGGAAAAAGCACCTAACACCTCCCTTTGGACATCCTTGAACTTTGCTTCAGGGAATGTCATGAAGGTTCCAGCCTTTGTGCAGTTGTCTCCTGAGGGTCTGTCAGCCCCTCTGCTGCTGGAGTCTGCTCGCCCCACCCTCTGTCCTTACTCAGGTGGTCTGTCCTGGCAGATCTCACTAGAGTGGTCCTTGCTTCTCACCCGGAGTCCTGCCTGCATGGCAGCCTGTGCTCATGAGGCCTCTCTTCCCCATCCTGGCCTCTCCTGAGTGCCTGGTGCTGCTCTTGACCCCACCAGCAGCAGGCCTGGCACTCCTTGGAGAGGGCCTTGCAGCTTTACACTGGAATAAGTCACCGTTGCCTCACCTGCTGGCTCCCAGGGGTTTTACCCCCAGTGAGAGTTGAATTTTTGGGGTGGAGGTTGGTAAACTCCTCCCAAGAATCACAAAACAACAAGAGCATGTTTAGGAAGAGTTTTTCCTCTGATTCCTGTCTCAGAGGACAGAGTGATAAGTATTTATTGTCTCAGATCATGAATTTCTGATACCTCCCACTCGGGGACCAAAAGGAACCCCAGTATAGACCCTATTTAAGGTGAGTTCAGTTTGTGTTGTCTCTCTCCAGTCGTTGGTAATGGGGTGCTGGGGGCCGTACCCTGCTTCCCCAGCCTCTGCAGGCCATGTCCCAGAGGCAGCCTCAGGAGGTCAGGCTAGGCAGGAGGGCACCGGCTGAGACCACAGATATGGGTGTTGAGCTTCGTCACGTCTCAGACGTCAGTCTTCTTCCTCCTCCCTCGGGTCTTGGTTTTGAGAAACATAGCAGGCCTTTCTTTGTTGTTTTTGTTTGGGGCATGTTAAAATATATTGTAAGTTTGTTTTTTTTTTTTTTAAGTTGTATCCACCCTATTTCGGGTTGTTTTTTGTTGGTGTCAAATGTGTAAGGTTCTTTTTAACCCTTTGTGTTTTTTTAGAGGAAACTTGGAAGATAAACTTCTTGATATATATATTTTTTTCTTTAGCAACTTGTTATCACTGGAATCAAAGGGAAAAGTGATCTCTTTTTTGCATTGGTTGTATTTGTATGTCACAAATAAAAGACACTTTGTTCAGCTGCTGGGATGGCTTCCAGATGCTGGGGTGCCATGGGCAGCAAGCACTGAGCCTAAACCTTGGGAGGCACGTGGCTGTGCTGGCCCCATTCCCCTTCCTGTGAAGGGAGGCTGGGTGTCCGGGGCAAGCAGCCAGAGGTGGGAACAGAGACTAAATGTATGTGTGTGTGCTACTTCCCAGAAGTTCTGGTTGGAGGTCAGAGATGTCCTCCTGTGGGGTGTCCACTTGGTATCCTGGAGCAAATCCCAAGCTAGGCATTGTGACATTTGACATCTGCAGCCAAGCACAAGTTCCAGTGCCCATGTGGGGAGTTTAATAGATGAGAGCATTTCTTTCCTCTTTTACTTCTCCCCCTCATGGAGGACAAAGGCTTAAAGGAAGGGTAACTCATGTCAGGACTGAAAGGTCAGAAAGTTTTGAGCCAACTGTGCGCAGTGGCCACGCCTGTGATCCAGCAACTCAGGAGGCCGAGGCAGGAGTATCACGAGTTCAAAGCCAGCCTCAGCAAAAGTGAGGCGCTAAACAACTCAGTGAGACCCTGTCTCTAAATAAAATGCAAAATAGGGCTGGGATGTGGCTCAGTAGTGGAGTGCCCCTGAGTTCCCAAAAAAAAAAAGAGGGACTGGGGCTGTAGCTCAGTGGCAGAGCACTTGCCTGGTATGTGTGAGGCACTGGGTTCGATTCTTAGCACCACATAAAATAAAATAAAGGTATGCTATCCATCTACAACTACAAAAAGAAAGAAGAAAGTTATGATTCAGGAGAGGCTCTGACCCGAGCAGCACGACAGCTGGACAGCCTATCTGCCCTGAAGGGCTCCTGCCAGTTCCCAGACCAGGGCTAGCTGGGAGGGGAGATGGGAAGTGGGCCATTGAGCTGGAGCTTAGATGCACTTCCTATGGACAAAGGAAGGGCCAGCTTCGCCATACTCCTTGGTGATTCATGTGTTAGAAGGTGGAGAGGGAGGCCAGTGGAGCCCCTGGTACATGAGGTGTTTGTACTCTGGGGAAAGAGGAGTGGGGTTAATGGCTGTTAGTGGGTACCTGCTGTGCAGATCGTGGCCTCTTTCCTGCGGGTGGGAGTGCTCCCAGAGGATGATTCTTGCAAGTGTCTTGTCTTTGAGGCCCAAAGAAAGGTATATTGACCCTTGGGAAGGGAGGGGGGTGATTTGCTGGGCTAATAGTTACTTCTCTTCACAAAATTCTGCCTCCCACTCACCCAGGTTCTTTGTTCTTTAAGGAAATTTCAATCCAATCTCAATTCAATTTCAATCCCCTTCCTCCCCCAGACAGGGTCTCAAGTTGCTGAGTTTCAACTAAATTGCCAAGGCTGGCCTTGAACTTGTGCTCCTCATGCCTCAGCCTCCCAAGTTGCAGGCATACATGTGCCACCTTGCCTAGCTCAGTTTTCTTTGAGTGTCCATCCTCTGCTGCACAGTAGATGGCCAAAGCTGGAATGGTGTGGGCCAGTGCTGGCCAAGAGTCTCCCGCCACCTGCCTGCCTCCCCCATGAGATGTGGAGTGACTGCACTTCCCCACGCTGCTACCCCAACCTCTCTGGCCGCAGCTCTAGCTCCTTCACTCAGGTGGTCCTAGCTGTTGGCAGGCAGAGGGAGTGAGGTCACACCATTGCCAACGGATCCTGTGCTGATCTGAAAGGGACTAGATTTTCCCAGTGGCAGGGATGCCAGTCACCAGGTGGTTTCTGCTGCCAGGTTTTTGGGTTTTTTTTGGTGGTACAGGGAATGGAACCCGTGTGTGCTTAACCACTGAGCCACATCCCCAGCCCCTTTTCATATTTTATTCTAGACAGGGTCTCACGAAGTTGCTGAGGCTGGCTTTGAACTCAGTCTTCTGCCTCAGCCTCCCAGGCCACTGGGACTACAGGTGTGTGCCATCATACCTGGCTGGCTGCCAGGCTTTGAAGGCTGTCAGTTCAGACTTAGGAGTGATTTTATTAGATTCCTCCCTCCTAAGTACAGCAGAGGTGAAGATGAGGGTCCGGGGCAGGTGAGTGTTGCCGAGGACACTGGTGCACACTGGCTGCCAGGGGGAGGAGAGGAGCCCTGCTCAGTTGACAGCTCCTGTGGTGCCTCTGCAGGGCTTTGCCGACTGCTTGCTCTGCATTTTTGTTTAATGTGCACAACCACCTTGTCCCATAGGTGGTGCTGTTACTCTGAAAGATAAATTAAAGCCAGGCGTGGTGGCGCACGCCTATGATCCCTGCACTTTGGGAGGCTGAGACAGGAGAATCGCGAGTTCAAAGCCAGCCTCTGCAATGACGAGGCGCTAAGCAACTCAGTGAGACCCTGTCTCTACATAAAACACAAAATAGGGCTGGGGATGTGGCTTGGTGGTCGAGTACCCCAGAGTTCAATCGCCCAGTACCAAAAAAAAAAGTTAAAAGGGACTTCCACGTTCCCAAAAGGAAGTGGCAGATCCATGATTTGAACCCAGGATAGGAAATATTATCCCCATCTTAAGGAACCTGAAGCCAGGAAAAGCAGCTGACTCCAAAGCCCCTTACCTCCCCAAACTGCCTTCCCACAGAGGCCCTCCTAGGAGGCCCTCCTCCCCACCTTGGTCTCCATGGTGCTGGGGGCCAGGCCTGGGATCTGGCAATGCCAGGGTGGGTGGTAATACCCTGGACAGGATGTTGGTTTCTATGAAGTCCGTTTCTGGATTCTGTCTCTGCTGAAGTGGACAAGGGAAACCTGTAAACCTGTGTTGGAACTTTGGGGATCTTTGCTGTGGAGTGTGTGTGTCCCCCGTCCCCCACCAGGGATTGAACCCAGAGGCGCTTAACCACTGAGTCACATCCCCAGCCCTTTATTTTGAACCAGGGTCTTACTGAGTTACTGAGGCTGCCTTTGAACATGTGACCCTCCTGCCTTAGCCTCCTGGAGTCACTGGGATTACAGGTGTGTGCCTTAATTGCATAAAAAGGAACATTTGCTATGAACCAGCCATCAGGGGAGAGGCTGCTCCTACTGAGGCTGAGGTCACACCATAGGGCAGAGCCTAGTGCAGACCAAACCGAAGTTGGAGGGATGGGCCTATAAGGGCCTGGAGCCTCCTGACGGATGGGGCTGTTTAGCTTTCAGAGGGTGCTAGGAGGTCACAGCCGTGAGTTAGTGCTGATGAAGAACTGGAGCTGGCTGCAGGGGCCCTCGGCAGTTGGGTCCATTTCTCTGTCTTGGACTATTGCTCCAGGGCCTGCATCTTTGTGGTTCTGCTCTGGCAAAGGAGGGCACTGTTGCAGAGTGGGCATGGGCGATGGCCTAGACACTGGGCCCTGTCTGGCCTCTCCTACCCTGCATCCCTCACCAATGGGAAAGGAGAAGCAACACCACAGATCTTCATGAGATGGTGAGACGTCCCCAGCCAAGTCCTGATGCTGGACTGAGGCAGTGCCTAGCCCTCGTGGTGGGGCATCTGTGAGTGCTGCTGTCCCCAAACCTAGCACAGTGCCTGGTGCATGGGCTCCACAGGGCCTTCCAACCTGGAAGTCAGAAGAGCACTCCCGGGATGGTTCTGGGACCTCTGTGTTGGATTTGAGGGGTGGGAAAGGTGAGGTATGTGGATAGAGGGGCCTAGGGTCCAGGACTGGGGTGCTAAAATACAAAGCCTGAGGTCCTTCAGAGTCTGGCAGTGAGATCAGATCTTGGGGAACAGTGAAAAGGAAAGGATCTGATCAGAGGGTGGGGGTCCAGAGGCAGAGAGGTCACTGAGGATTGGACTTGAGTCCAGGCTGAGGGCTCAAGGCAGCAGGGTCTGGATGGACAGTCATACTAGCATAGGTATATAGCCGGGGACCAGTTTATGGTGGCTGGCAATTTCCCTTGAAGCTGGCTTTCACCAAGCCAGAGCCATTGTCAAACATGAGCATGGTGAACTCGTGCTCATCACAGATGGCTACTGGCTGTGGATTTAAGATTGGAAAGTTAACTACCTCTGGCTCCTGCAGATTACCCCACTTTCCAGTCCCAGGTGGCTGCACCATACCCTCCTGTGACTGCCAGACCATGGGGCACCAGGCCAGGCAACTGCAGGGGGAGCAGCACCCACCTGCCCCTTCGTGGACACCCACTGTGTTGTTCCACCCCCAGCAGCTGCATCTGGGCCACTGCTGGAGTCTGGCGCCTAATGACAGCTGTGCCTGGGTAAGAACAAACGCCCCTCCAAGATCCCGCATTCCTGTGCCTGCTTCAGTTTCTCACACCAGCCCTGTTCCTCCAGTGAGGCCAGCCCCACCTTCCACTTTTTCCTAAGGAACCTAGCAGTCCCCCAGGATGGAAAAGCTAAGGGCCAGAATGGAAAGGGACATTCTGGAAGGCACCCAGCAAGTCAGTGTTAGACCTGAACCACCTCCTCCTGGCCCCGCTTCCTCTCTTTTGGGCACTGGGCACATCCTGAGACTGTACTGAGGTCTCCTGCTGCCACCCCACCCAGGGAGTCTGTTGTTCCCTCACAGGCATGAGGAGAGGCCTCATCTGCCCTCAGAGCCTCTGGGTGAGCTCCCAGAGACCAGCCAGCTCCATGTCTGCCCACCTCACCCTGCATCCCTGTCTCTGGTTTGTCCCTGGACTCAGTGCCTGGCACCACTCACATGCTGGGGAGAGTCCAGGCCGAGCGGAGACACTGGAGGCCCAGTGCTCAAGTTCTTACCAGCTCCAGGCCAGATGCTTTGGAAGGTGGCAGAGGAGGGTAGCAGAGGGACTTGCAGCTGTGGACCCTATAGGATTGGCTGTGGCCCCTCCTCTACCCTTACAGACTTCATATTTGCATACAGTCCTGGAAGCTATGGGACTTTTCATGGACAGAGCGCAAACCCTAGGGTAGAGGGCGCCTAATGTTTCTCCAACCGGTGTTTAGCCAGCAAGGCCTGGAAGCCAGCTCAGATGGGGCATCTGGTATCTCCTCAGTTCATATAATGGCCATCAGGGACTGGGGAGCCAGAATGTAAAGCTGGTGTGAGGGCTAGGGACCAGTTCCCCTGCCCATCCCCAAGTTTAAGATCTATTCCTAGTGCCCTCAGAACAGAGATGGGATCCTGAGAACTTTTGGCTTCACCCCTTGGCAGGGAGACTCCTAGCAGTCTGTGTGTGGTGGGCAGTTCCGGGGTGTGGGATGGCATTCCCCATCCTTGGAGGCAGCACAGCAATTGCCCAGCACGTTAGAAGGAATCTGTCTTGTGGAAGCCTGTCTCACCCTGTGGAGCAAACCTCCTTCATTGGACCACCCTGGACCACCCAGCTTAGCTTTATTACTGAGGCTGGCTTTGAACTTGCAATCCTGCCTCAGCCTTCCAAGCTGCTGGGTTTACAGGCATGCACCACTGTGCCTTGGCTTCGTTGCTCTCTTGTTAAAGGACTGGTCATGGTTTGGGGGAAGGTGTAATGTTGGGGGGATAGGGAGAGAGCAGAGACATTGGTATTAGTTCAACAGACAGAGCTGGGTGCAACCCCTGTCCTGGTACTAGCAGCCTCTCTTGCCTCCTTTCTGATGGGGGCTTGAAAGTAGCCTCATCACAGGGACCAAAGGAAAATGCTGGGACAAAAAAGACATTCTTTTTCCAAAAGTACGATGATTCTCCAAGGAATGCTTCCTGAAGTGTTTCCAGGCCCTTTGCCTAGCTGTGCTCTCGTCTAGGAGTCATTCCTGTGTTTCACAGTGCCAGACAAGCCCAGGAAGCAGTAGGGGAGCTCCTTGTCCCTTTCTTTCCCCAGGGGGACCCTTGCTCCTAGGGTGGTAAAGGGGTTTAGAAGCATCTGTTCCCGGGAGCTTTTCCCCAGGGCTCTAGGCAAGGTAAGCGCAGGGGGCCCTGGTAGCGGAGGGTCTGTTGGACATTAAAAATATTTTAAGAATGGGGTAGATAAGGTAGGGCAAGGATGAAGAGGGGCCCAGTTTGGAACCTGGGAACACATCCCTCTAGAGATAACAGGTACAGTTTACCTTCAGGGGTCACTGGGTCATTGCCACTCCCCCAAGGGACTGAGGTTTCTTTTCTTTTTTTTTTTTTTAATTTTTTTTAGTTATAGATGAACACGATGTCTTTGTTTTGTTTATTTATTGTTTTTATGTGGTGCTGAGGATCAAACTCAGTGCCTCACATGTGCAAGGCAAGCGCTCTGCCACTGAGCCACAACCCCAGCCCTGGGACTGAGGTTTCTTTCAGAGCTGTTTCCCAGTCTCTAGTGAGCTCATTGCCACCCCTTTCAGCAGCCTTCACTATTATTGACATCAATGTCAAAACTGAAGCTTCTGGAAACTCCTTCTTTGCAGCAGCTTGTGGGGTGGTTGAAAGAATGGGTTTTGGAGCAGACAGACCTGCCCTAGAATCCTGGCTCAGCAGTCTTGTAGCCACATCATCTTGTGCAGGTCACCCAGCTCTCAGGACTATTTCCTTGTTTGTTTAAAAAAAAAAAAAGAAATAACAGCATCTTCCTCATTACACTGTTGTGGAGTTGGAATGAGAGTACAGTTAAGGCCTGGCTCAGTGGCTGGCTCCATATCCCTTGTCCTGCTTTGCTTCCACCTAATTGAGTACCTTTCAGTCTCCTGCAGTTCATGAACATTGCCCAAGTGTCCAATGTGTGCCACCTCACTAGGACACAGGTGGCCCTCCAGTGTTGGGATGGAGACCCATCCTGTGGCCAGTGCTGTCACATCTGCAGAGAAGGCTCAGGCCTGGGATGGCCCGCATAGGTTTCCTGTGGCAGGGCCACCTCAACTCACCTCCTAGAATCCCATGGTTATGTTTTCACCATGGTGCTTACATACTTTCTCATTAAGTGCTTGTTTATTGTCTGTCTCTGTCCTCCAGAATGTCAGTTCTGCCATGAGACTTTGTCCATCTTGTTCACTATTGGTGCCTAGAACACTTCCTGGCACACTTAGGGCTAATGAAAATTTGAATAAAGTAAGGTGTATCATTAAGAGGAGGCCAGGGAATAGGAGTTAGCGTGGTGAAAAGGGAAAGCTAGGTAGGAATTTTAAAAATGTTCTAGGTAGAGCATAAACTGCAAAGAGGCAAAAGGCTTGGAGCGGTGGAGGAAAGCCTCAAAGCAAGGAACACTGAGGGACAAGGCTGGAGAGTGACATCCAGGAATTAGGACTTGTTTAGAAAGCAATGGGGAGGCACTGAAAGTGTATGACTTAGTCAGATGTATGTTTAGAAAACAAGGAAAGGAGGAAGAAAGTTAAAGTAAAAAGGAAAGAAGGGAAAGAGGAAGGGGGATAGAGATGGAGAGAGATGAATTGACAGAGGATGGGAAGGAAGGAGGAACGGAAATTGGGCTCCAGTGCATAGAGACTGGAACTGAGTGGGGAAGTAAATAAGGGAAATTCAGTCAGGAAGCTCAAGTTAGCAGTTCAGGACAGAAATAATGAAGGCGGGGAGAGAAGAGGACCGGAAGACTGCGGAGAAATTTGGGAATGTGAATGGAGGGAGGGGTCAAGAATGCGGTGTAGACTTCTCGCTTAAGTGATTGGGTGGCCCACGATGTCACTCACAGAGATAGGGCCTCTTGGAGGCGGGGAATAACCGAAAGAACGCCCCCTTGCCCCGCCCATCGGCGGTAGGGCGTCATCGATTGGCTTTTTCGAGGAACGCGCCAAAAACTGCCCGGGGCTGTAGGGAGGTGTATCCTCGCGTCACTTCCGAGGTACTTCCGGGTCGGCGTTTGGGGCCTTTTCAGCTCCGGAACTTCCTGCTGGCTCAGCCATTTTGACTTCCTGACCTTGGGCTCCGGCTGTTGCTTGTCTGTGGTCTCGTCCGTGTGGTCATGTCTGTCCTGACGCCGCTGCTGCTGAGGGGCCTCACAGGCCCAGCCCGGCGGCTCCTCGTGCCGCGCGCCCAGGTGCATTCCAAGCCGCCGCGGGAGCAGCTCGGGACTATGGTGAGGAGAGGGCCGGGAAGCGCGCAAGGCGCCGCGGGGTCCCGTAGTGGGATGGGGGCCTGCTGGGTGCGACGCGCCGGACCCCGCGCGGCCCTGAGAGTGCCCTGCATTTCGCAGCCCGCAGCGTAGCAAGAAGCAGCTGTGCTGGTTGGGCCTGAGTGAAGGGCGCAAACGAGGGGACCATGCCCGGGTGCTCATCAGCATTAGGTCTTTCCCCGAAGCCCTAGGATCTTGGGTCCGACCCAGCCCTGTCGCTTACTCGTTGTGCAGTTTCGAGCAAGCTTCCTTAGCCTTCTCAGCCTGTTTACTGTGCATTCATTTGGGGATGCCTGAGGATTGTCAGCGATAATGGCTGTAACCCCATTAATTATTGTTAGAGAGAGAGGCAAGGAGATACTGACAGGTCTTTGGGGTTTCCAGAAACTCCAAAGATCGTTCCAGGATTGTTTAACTCTTGATAACAACTTCCACCTGTTTGGAGCTTTTGTACATCTGCTACAGTAGCAGAACTTGGCCCTGAATTCAAGTCTCCAGAGTCCAGGTTTGTGGACCTTGGGTTAGGAGAACCAGAGGGCCCTGCACCTTAGGAAAGAAAGATGATCGAGGCACGGTTTAGCTCTAGCTACTGGAGAGGCTGAACCAAGAGGATTGATTAATTGGGCAACATAGCGAAACCCCTCTCAAAAAAAGGAAAAACTTGACTGGGGACGTAACTCAGTGGTAGAGGATATGTTTTGCCTGGATGAGGCCCTGGGTTTGATTCCTAGCACTCCAGAAACAGTGATAATCATTGGGACTGCCGTTTGCTGAGTGCCTGCTGTGTGCTAGGCACCCTAAAACTCTCTTTTTTAATGTTTTATTTTTTAGTTGTAGGTGACAATATCTTTATTTTATTTTTATGTGGTGCTGAGGATCGAACCCAGTGCCTTATGCGTGCTAGGTGAGCACGCTACCACCGTGCCATAATCCCAGCCCCGGCACCCTAAAACTCTTGTACTGGTTTCATTCAGGCTTTCTAGTGACCCTGAAAAGATTGGGTGATTGTCTCCGTTTTTTAGTTGAGGGACCAGAAACTTAGGAGCAAGATGTTGACCTGTCAGAAGTCACACCTTAAGTGGCAAGGAGGGAATCCGAATTCAAGGCTGACTCCAAATTATCCTGTGATCTTAACTGCTATGGAGAAAATGGTAGTGGTTGTACCTGTCACAATGGCACACACCTATAATTCCAGCTACTCTAGAGGCTGGAGCAGGAGGATCACAAATTTCAAGTTTGAGGCCAGCCTCTACAATTTAGCAATATCCTGTCTCAAAAAAAGACTGGGGATGTAGTTCAATGCAGGGCACTTGCCTAGCATATACACATCCCAGGGTTTGATCAAGGACAACAACAGCAACAAAAAAAGTCATTTATTCCTAAATCTCAGAGATTGTCTGATGGGTGGGAAGAGAGTTTCCCTCCCCGCTTTTTCCCAATACTGGGGATTTAACCCATGGGCTCCTACCACTGAGATACATCACTAGCCTCCCCTTCGAGGCCTCCAACTTGTGACCTCCTTAGTAGCTGAGATTACAGACGTGCATCACCATTTCTGGTTAAGAGAGAAGTCTTTTGTTTTTTGGGGGGGGGGTACTGGGGATTGAACTCGGGGGCACTCAAGCACTGAGCCACATCCCCAGCCCTATTTTGTATTTTTTATTTACAGACAGGGTCTCAGTTGCTTAGCGCCTCGCTTTTGCTAAGGCTGGCTTTGAACTCTGGATCCTCCTGTCTCAGCCTCCCAAGCTGCTGGAAGGAAGGGGTTTTATTTAATTTATTTATTTTTTGGTACCAGGGATTGAACTCAGGGGCATTCGATGACTGAGCCACATCCCCAGCCCTATTTTGTGTTTTATTTAGAGACAGGGTCTCACTGAGTTGCTTAGTGCCTCACCGTTGCTGAGGCTGGCTTTGAACTCGCAATTCTCCTGTCTCAGCCTCCCACAGTGCTGGGATTACAGGCGTGCGCCACTGCGCCCAACTGGGGAGGGGTATTAAAACAAGGAAGGTGCAGTTGTAGAGGTTAATGTCCTGTACCAGGTTCCCAGGTCTCAACAGACTGACTTGAAAACAGGTTTAAATCCTCATGTTTGTCCCCCTCTGATTTGTTATTGGGCAATAGATACTCCCTGAGTTCTAACCTAGGCTACTGCTCCTGCCAGTCATTTTTTAAAAAAATATTTTTAGTTGTAGATGGACACAATAGCTTTATTTATTTTTTATGTAGTGCTGAGGATCAAACCCAGTGCCTCACACATGCAAGGCAAGCACTCTACCACTGAGCCACAACCCCAGCCCTCCTTCCAGTCATTTGCCCCATCCCTGTAATTGACCCTTTACATCAAGGCTTAGGCCTTGGGTCTGTGATGTCCTCCTCCCTGAGGCATGTGTTCCCTCCCTTCCTGATTAATCTAGAGCCCTACGTGTGCTAAGCATCTGCTCTACCATGTGGGTTTCCTTTTTTGTGGGAAAGTTGGATTTCCCACCTACCTCTGAGTCTTGGCTCCCTGTCAGAACTGCTGGGACTTCAGAGTACCTGGGGGAATCTTTACCCTGGGGATCCTTCTTTTCTTGTGCTCTGTGTAGGATCTCGCCATTGGGCTCACCTCCTGCTTCCTGTGTTTCCTCCTGCCGGCCGGCTGGGTCCTGTCACACCTGGAGAACTACAAGAAGCGGGAGTGAAGGGGTCTGTTCTCTCCCTCACCCTGTGACCTGACCACCCCTGCCAGCCCATCCTGATCATGTCTGCATTCCTGGCTGGCTTCTCCTGGATCATGTCGTTCAATTCCAGTCACCTCTTCTATAATCATGTCTTCTCAGTGTTTCCATGGTGACATCTGGGACCACGCATATTGGCCCTGCCTGGTGGGGTTCCCCTTGTAACAATAAAGTCTGTTTAACCCTTGCCTCAGAAACTCATCCTGCCTCCTGCTTGGGCTTCTGCCTCCACTCTTAAGCTGAGGATGGTGCTGGGTGGGTATGGAGAGGGATGCCTGGCTGGCCACAGGTTCAGCACGGCTGGCTGCCCCATGGTAGGTTGTGTGCGCCTTGGCTTAACTCCTTGTGTGCTTCCCAGCATTTATGTGTTTAGCTAGCTACCTGTCTATTTGCGTATTAATTAATTAATCACTGGGTATTGAACCCAAGGGAGCTTCACCACTAAGCCACATCCCCTGCTCTTATTTTTATTTTTGAGATGGTTTCTAAGCTGCCCAGCTGCCTCAGCTGCCCACATAACAGCAGGTATAGGCAGGCAGCACCACACAGTGGTTCCCTGCATTAAGTGGCTTCTGTCTTCTTGTGAAAACAAATCCTGTTATCATTGGGTGGTCCTTCTTGCTGATCTCTTCCACCTCCCTTGGCTGTGCTAAACCCAGTGGCTGTGTGTGTCTGTGTGTCTGTCCCTTTGAGCTGTTCTGCAGCTGGAAACTTTAGGGGGCCGACCTTCCTCTTTTAGTGGTCCATTTATTTTGGGGGGGAGGGTACGGTACTGGGGATTGAACTCAGGGGTACTGGACCACTGAGCCACATCCCCAGCCCTATTTTGTATTCTATTGAGAGACTGAGTTGCTGAGGCTGGCTTTGAACTCATGATCCTCTTGCCTCAGCCTCCCAGGCTGCTGGGATTACAGGCGTGCGCCACCATGCCTGACCTAGTGGTCCATTTCTTAGGTGCTTATTGCCCTTTCTTGTTGGGGGGTGAGGCACTTGGCAGGTTTTTTTTTGTTTTGTTTGCAGTGTTGGGGATGGAACCCAGGGCCTCACCCATGCCAGACATGCACCCTGCTGAGCCATATCCCCAGCCCTTCTTGCTTTGTGTCAACTCCAGGGCCCTTTTCCTTTTAACACTCTAAATGCTTGCTGACTGGCCTTACTTGTTGACTGCTGGTTTCTGTTTCGCCCTTCTTGACCCACAGAATTTGCCACACCTCAGTGATCCTTTCCTGTGGTGTCTGGGGGCTCCTTAGCAGGGATGGTGTTTGTGAAGCATTTTTTTTTTTTTAAATATTTTATTTAGTTATAGATGAACACAATACCTTTATTTATTTTATGTGGTGCTGAGGATCGAACCCAGTGCCTCATACATAGGAGGCAAGCGCTCTACCGCTGAGCCACAACCCCAGCCCCTGTGAAGCATTTTTTTCAATAATATTTTTATTATTTGTTGATGGACCTTTATTTATTTATTTATTTACTTATTTACATGCGGTACTTATTTACAGTGTCTCACACATGCTAGGCAAGCGCTCTACCACTGAGCCACAACCCCAGGCCCCTGAGCTGGGATCTTGACTTGTCTGGAAGGAACAGGACCTCTGACCCGCCAGGCCTACCCCCGGAGGACCACATGGCTTTACCTCTCCTTTGCATTCTCTCTGCTGGGGTGACTTTGTTGATTTCTGAATAAATGCAGGTTTAATACTCCCTGTGGAGTGGGGGCTTCCAGGACTCCTGGGACTGGAGGGAGAGCCAATGATCACTTGCTCTAGGCCCTGGGTGTCAAAAACGCACATCTTCCCAGTGCCAGTTCTGCGGGCTCTTGTTTTCTGGTTTATGTCCATGAAGCTGCAGGTGAGCCTGCTCTCCCACCCTTGTCTGGCTGTCCCTGTCCTTTCCGTGTTGGTGTGCAGGGGTGCCTGTGGGACAAGGTCTAGGTACTATAACAATTTCAGCTCTGGCCTGTTCCTACTTCCCTGAGGGTAGGAAGGTGCTCCCTGCCTCCTGGATATGTTTCCTTCCACACAAATAGGCCTTGAGTCTGAGGCTTAGAGGGCCATGGAGTAGCCTGTTCTCTAGGAATGCTGGGTGGGGAGAACCCTCATGTTGGATCTGAAGGGCTGGCTTGAGCCAGGCTGGAGTGCTGAGCTAGGGGCTCCCACCTACCACCTACAGGTCTCAATGTCATTGTCCCTAGGTACAGTGGCCTTCTAGCTGTCTCCTTCCACACAGGAGGTCACCCCTGTACCATGCCTCACATTGGGAGTCTTTCCTTATTCGCAGTAGTTCCCGGATGGGGTGGTAGCTGCCCACTGGCAGCTTCCTGACTTCCTAGGTGAGGTGCCCAGGCCCCAGCATTGGGGGTGCTGAAGGGTGTGCTGCTTGGCCATTTGACCAAGCCTCCACTTCCCTGAGAGAGCACTGCATGCTCCCTGGCTTTAGGTTGGCCCAGGGTTGTTTTCCTCCAGCTGTGGGCACAGATTATGCATTGGTCTCAGAGCCACAGGACAGCCACACACCGAGGAAGGGACAATAGAAGAGGGCCATCTTGAGTTTATGGTAATGCCACTGCCCTGCTGAGGATCTGACTTAGGTGTCTTGTCTCCTTGCTTTGGTGCCCCTGGAACTCAAAAGTAATGAGTAAAACCAGATGCTGTGGTACGTACCTGTAATCCCAGCGACTTGTGAGACCAAGTCAAGAGGATCCCATGTTTAGGCCAGCTTTGGCAACTTGATAAGACCCTGTCTCAAGAAATAAAGAGTTGAGGATACAGCTTCGTGGGTTCAGTCACTAGTACCACAAAAAAGAAAAAGGAAGGGATGGGTTACAGTTCCTCTAGGTGGAACTCCCACCCAAAGTTCTATGTCTTTCTTTTAATTTAATTTAATTTTTGTAGGTGGACAGCATGTCTTTACTTATTTATTTTTATGTGGTGCTGAGGATCCAACCCAGTGCCTCACACATGCTAGGCAAAAGGTCTACCACTGAGTCACATCCCCAGCCCTATTTTGTGTTTTCTGTAGAGACAGGGTCTCACTGAGTTGCTTGCTTAGCGCCTCGCCCTTGCTGAGGCTGGCTTTGAACTTGCGATTCTTCTGCCCCAGCCTCCCAAAGTGCAAGGATTACAGGTGTGGGCCACCGTGCTCGGCTGAGTTCTATGTCTTGAGTCACTGCTCAGACTGGTGGGAAGCCAGTGGCTGCAGGCAAGCTCTTCAGGCCCTGGTCTCGGAGGCCCTTGGCAAGCCCCACCGCTCCTTCAGCCTGTGTCCTCGCCTACACCAGCTCCAGTAGCATATGTGGGCCTGGGGGTGAGTGGTGATAGGTTTGGGGACCGGACAGAGGATTTAGAGCTCAGGTGACCTACTGTGCTTGAACCCTGTCCTCATTGGTCTTCTGAGGAAATTGGTCTTCTTCCGGAAATCTAGTCGTCTTTCCCTGGCCTCTTATCCCCAAGCAAGTCAGGGGCCCTGGAGCAATACTCTATGGGGAAAGCAAGTCTTCATACTCTGAAGGGCATTTTGTGCTTGTCTGGATGTCTGCCTGGTGTGCATGCTGGGTGGGGAGGCTGTAGTCACCACACAGTTGTCATGTCTACAGTCGGGGCTGGGAGTTGAGAGGCTCAGCTGTGAGCTCTGGCTCAGCCATTTACAGATGACTTTAGACATGTCACCTAGTCTCTCTGAGCTTCAGTTTTCAGGACTGTAAAATGAAGATGTGTAGGCAGAAAAATGTCCCAGCTCTACTTCTTCCTGGAATTGGTGAATAGGTTGTCTTACATGGCAAATGTGAATTTGCTGCCAGGCTTAGTGGCCCACTCTTGTGATCTCAGTGCTCAGGAAGCTGAGGCAGGAGGATTGTAAGTTTGAGACTAGCATCAGTAATTAAGTGAAGCCCTAAGCAGCTTGGTGAGACCCTGTCTCAAAATAACAAATAAAAAGGACTGGTAATGTAATTAAGTAGTAAAGCCCCTTTGGGTTCAATCTCCAGTACCAAGAATAAAAGTGATTTTGCAGATATGATTAAGATTAAAGACCCTGATGGAGATTATCCTGGATTATCTGGGTGGGCTCAAGGTGATCACCAGTCCTGACCTGCAGAAGATCCTGCCTGACCTTACTAGCTTGGAGAATGGAGAAAGGGGGCCACCAGCCAAGGAATGTGGTGGTCTCTAGAAGCTGGGAACAGCCCTTCGTTTACAGCCAGCAAGAATATGGGGACCTCTCTCCTACAGCTATGAGGAACTGAATTCTTTTTTTTTGGTACTGGGGATTGAACTCAGTGCCACTCGACCACTGAGCCACATCCCCAGCCCTATTTTGTGTTTTATGTAGAGACAGGGTCTCACTGAGTTGCTCAGCCATTGCTGAGGCTGGCTTTGAACTTGCGATTCTCCTGTCTCAGCTTCCCAAAGTGCTGGGATTATACCACGCCCAGCTGAGAAACTGAATTCTGCCAACCTGCGGGATCAGAGCCTCTAGACAGAACAACTTCTCTATCCCTTGATTTTAGTTGTGTGAAATTCAGACTTCTGATCTCTAGAACTGTAAGATAATAAATTTGTGTCATTGTTAGCCACTGAGTTTCTGGTGATTTCTTACAGCAGCGAGGAGGAAAGTGATACATCTGCCCGCAGAAGGATTTGGGCTGATTACCTTCAGTGATATAAAATGAACTGAATGTAACCCATTCATGAGAAGATGAGTACCCCAACAAGGAGTGTGGAGGTATGAGTGGGGAAGCTCTCCCTGTCGCCTCTGCCCCTCTGCTCGCTTTCTACCTCAGGTGACCTGCATTCTACAAATGACTCCCACAGCTCAGCGACTGCACCTAAAATATGAGCCCTGCTCAGCTCCACCATCTTGGCCTCTGCAGTGGTGACAGACTGCCTAGACCGTGATTTTAGGACCAGTGGCCACTTACAGTCTTCTGGGGGCCTGATTCCCAAGTTCCCTGGGGAAAGACTGCCTGTCCGTTGTCTTTGGTTCACCTTCAAGGCTCTTGGTTTGCTGTGGCTTCCTGTGAGGATCAGGGCTGTGCAAGGCGCACGTGATGTCCCTGCTCCCTTAGTCCACTCAGCACGGCCCCCTCTCCTGTAAGGTGGAAGGGGCTGGGTGGCTCTGGAGTGAGCTATTCTGTACACTTTCTCTGTGGCCGAGGTTTCATAGTTCCTGGGTCCCAATGTGGGGCTCATATCCAGGCACACTCCTGGTGGCAGGACGGTATGTGAGGAGGTGTCTGTGCCATGTTGGTTCTCTGGCTGCTGCCTGTCATCTTTGTGACTATTTCCAACCATCAGCCTGAACTGCTATGGGCTTGTACTGCCTGCCTGGTCATAGGCCTCTGGCAGCCAGGGCCCATGGCATGTGACCATTTGTAGTGTCATATTGGGAGGCAGAGACAAATGTCTGGGTCTTTTGCCAGGGACTCCTGGTAAATCTGCAGGTGGGTTTAAGATGCTTCAGGATAGCCGGGCGCGGTGGCTCACGCTTGTAATCCCAGCACTTAGGGAGGCTGAGACAAGAGAATCTCGAGTTCAAAGCCAGCCTCAGCAATGGCGAGGCGCTAAGCAACTCAGTGAGACCCTGTCTCTACATAAAACACAGAATAGGGCTGGGGATGTGGCTCAGGGGTCGAGTGCCCCTGAGTTCAATCCCTGGTACCAAAAAAAAAAAAAGATGCTTCAGGATAGAAGGTCAAAATCCTAAAGTGGTGAAATTAACAGGACAGATAGAGTAGGGATGAGGGAACCGTTATTAACCACCAAATAAATAGGCATTGAAAAAGCCAGGTGCTGTGGCAGGGCCTGTAAGCCCAGCTACTTGGGAGGCTGGGGCAGGAAGATTGCAAGTTTGAGGCCAGCCTGGGCACATAGTGAGACCCTGCCAAGAAAAAAAATAAGACAATAAAAAAACCAGCTGGACAAAAATTGACCTCCTGGAGTTGGATTAAGAGCCAAAGCTTCCCTCTGGCCATGTCCTTCTCATCCTATATGACAAAATGGGGAGGGTTGAACACTAGAGGGAAGAAAGCATCCCCGATTTGCAGGTACTGTGCACCCTGAGGGTGCAGGTCTATTCTTCAAACCCCACTGCATTTATTTGGTATTGGCAGCCTGGGAGCAACCAGCACTGAGTCATATAGAGACTCCTCATTTTTCAGAGCAGCTGCTTCCTGTCCTGACCGTTGGTCCTCTCCCCCACTCACCAAGGGCTGCCTAGTCCAGGTAAGGGAGGCTGGGGTGGACTTGTCCTATGCTTATTTTCAAAATTTTTTACAAAGCTAGCCGGGTCTTGTGGTGTACACCTATAACTGCAGCTACTTTGGAGGATCCCAAGTTCAAGGCCAGCCTGGGCAATTTAGCGAGACCCTGTATCAAAATAAAAATTAAAAAAGGTCTGGGAGCTGGGTGCGGTGGCTTACGCCTGTAATCCCAGCACTTAGGGAGGCTGAGACAGGAGAATCACGAGTTCAAAGCCAGCCTCAGCAAGGGCGAGGCGCTAAGCAACTCAGTGAGACCCTGTCTCTACATAAAACACAAAATAGGGCTGGGGACGTGGCTCAGTGGTCAAGTGCCCCTGAGTTCAATCCCCGGCACTAAAAAAAAAAAAAAAAAAAAAGGTCTGGGGATGTAGCTCAGTGGTAGAGCACTTGCCTAGCATGTGCAAGACCTCTTGGTTCAATCTCCAGTAAACCACCCCACACACACACACACACGCACAAATTAAATAGAAATCAGGTTTTTGTCATCAGCTATCTTCTCTTTTTTTTTGGTACCGGGGTCAGGGGTACTTGACCGCTGAGACACATCCTCAACCCCATTTTGTGTTTTATGTAGAGACAGGGTCTCACTGAGTTGCTTAGCACCTTGACATCACTGAGGCTGGCTTTGAACTCGCGATTCTCCTGTCTCAGACTCCCTAAGTGCTGGGATTACAGGCTTGAGCCACTGCACCTGGCTAGCACCTCACTTTTGCTGAGGCTGGCTTTGAACTTGTGATTCTCCTGTCTCAGCCTCCCTAAGTGCTGGGATTACAGGCGTGCACCACCGCACCTGGCTTCATCAGCTATCTTTGCCTGTCACTTGGTAGCATTTTCTCTTGCTGATTATAGATCTCATTGGCAGTTATTGTTAAATAGGGGGAAGGAATGCATAGTTTGATAGTTAGAGTCCAAATATGGTGGACCTTTTATTTTCTTGAGTTTTGAAAGCAACCCAAAGACCCACTGATTCAATAAATGGTCATTTGTAATGGTACTGGGCTACAGATTTGGCGTTTATAGTCTTGCTGTGAAAAAGCCAATGTTGGACTGTGTAGATAACCCAGGCATCAACTGCACCTGCTCCAGTGCTGGCAGTAACTAATGATAACATTCAGTCTACTCCATGCCCGTCCTTCTATGAACCAAGGGAACTGACGGGGCTCAGGCATAGCTTTCTTGAGAGCTGAAGGGCCACTGCCATAAAAAGGGCCCTCCAGGCTGGGGTTGTGGTTCAGTGGTAGAGTGCTTGCCTAGCATGTGTGAGGCACTGGGTTCAATTCTTAGCACTGCATATAAACAAATAAAGTGCATTGACAACTAAAAAAAATTTTTTTTTAAATAAAAAATAATTTAAAAAGGGTCCTCCACAGTGAAGATGGGAACCAGAGTCCCAGACTAACCTCTTAAAACAACAGCATCTTTGGAACCCATGGCTTTGCCATTTAAATACTGAATTTAATACTAAATTTTTTATTTTCAAATAATTTACAGGCGGTTTTGAGAAAATATACAGAAGGATCCTGTGTACTCTTTATCCAGTTCCCCCCACTGGTAACATTTTTTTTTTTTTTTGGTACTGGGGGATTGAACTCAGGGGCACTCGACCACTAAGCCACATCCCCAGCCCTATTTTGTGTTTTATATAGAGACAGGGTCTCACTGAGGTGGTTAGTGCCTCACCCTGGCTGAGGCTGGCTTTGAACTTGGTGATTCTCCTGTCTCAGCCTCCCTAAATGCTGGGATTACAGGCTTGAGCCACCGTGCCTGGCTGGTAACATTTTATTTTATTGGTACCAGGGATTGAACTCAGGAATCAACCACCAAGCTACATCCCCAGCCCTATTTTGTGTTTTATGTACAGGGTCTCACTGAGTCACTTAGCGCCTCGCCCTTGCTGAGGCTGGCTTTGAACTTGGTGATTCTCCTGTCTCAGCTTCCTGAGCCTCTGGGATTACAGGCGTGTGCCACTGCGCCTAGCCCACTGGTAATATTTTAGAAAACTATGATAAAGCACACCCCGAGATATTGACCTTGGCAGAAAGTATGAGTATTTCCATCTCCACAGGAACCTTTCCCTTTTACAGACACATGCACTCCTCCATACCCTCTCACAACCATTCTTGTTTTCTTTTTTTCTTAAGTCCTTGATTGTTTTATTTATACGTATTTTGCATTGCTACGGAAGTGCTCCACCATTGAGCCACATCCCAGTCTAACTCCTTGATTTTACTTTTTTGGCATACTGGGAATTGAACCCAGGGGTCCTCTGCCACCGAACTGTATCCCCAGCCCTTTTTTATTTTGACACAGGTCCTCGTTAAATGTGTGAGGCTGGCCTCAAACTTGTGATCCTCCTGCTTCAGCCTCCTAAGTCACTGGAATTACAGGCATGCGCCATCGCGCTGGGCTAAATTCTTGCTTTTGAAATGACCTTGCTTTCTCCCAACCAGGACAATGAGGCCAAAGTTAGGTTCCAGGCTTTGGCCTTGACACCAAGGGAGATGTCCCTGTGGGAAGCAGGTCACGAAAGCCGGCTGAAAGCACAGGCTCGGTGGGGAGGGGCGAGGCGCCGCGAGGTCCTGCCGAGGGGCATCACGATGTTGGCACCACTTCCTGTCTCCTCGTGGGATGCTCCGCACTGCGGCTACAATCGCAGGAGCCCACAGCAGGAATGTTGCTTTCGGTGATTTTAATTTCATTGTCCTACTTATCTCAACACAATCCGAGTTTCGAACTCCAGAAACAAAAAACAGAGTTGGTTCCAGAAGGCTCTTATCACCCCTGGGACCTTTAGGAAGCTGGGAATTTGGAACCAAGCAAGTGTGCTGGGTGGAGGCGCGGGCCGGGCCGACCCCACTCTCACAGGGACCTCGGGCCTGGACGCCTGAAGCTGCCTGAGCCCTGGACGCCGTCGGTTGACAACCGCAGCTGGGAGCTCGTTGCTAGGGGCGTTGCTGAGGAGGGGCCACGAGGAGGGGCCCACTTCCGGGAGGAGGGCAACTGGTAACCCGGAAGCGGTCGGCAGTGCGGCGCTGTTTAAAGATGGCGGCGGAGGAACCTCAGCAGCAGAAGCAGGAGCCGCTGGGCAGCGACTCCGAAGGTACAGACCGAGGGAGGGATGTCCATCACGGGCTAGCTGGGGGCGAGGCTCTGCCGGCTGTTCCCAAGGAGGTCGAGGAAGCAAGGCCGCCGGCGGCCGGGGGCGAAGCGCGCGGACAGCCCTTTCCTCCGCCTCCGCTGCCTCCCCTCCCCCTCACAATGGAAGGAGCCGACGCCGCGACCCCCGGCCAGGCGGGGCGGGCCGAGGCCCTTGGCCCTGCACCCTCGCGCCCGCCCGGGGCGGAGCCTGTGCCGTCCCGCCCTGCGCCCAGTCCCTGGGCGCCCAGCACCGGCTCCCGGGCCCCGAGCCTCTCTGCTCCGGTCTTCGCAGGCAGCCTGAGGCCTAGGTCAGGGCCAAGCCTCCCGTCCTCTCCAAAGCAGCCTGCGGCTGGAGGCGTCGAGTGACGCGGGGCTGCAGACCACGGAGGACCAGGCGGGCCGTGCAGGATGTCGCGGGGCTGCAGGTGTCTGCCCCTTGGCCTTCGGGCAGCTCTTTCACTAGAGCCCCCTCTTCCAGCCTTACAGACCTTTTCTGCCTGCCTAGGCGTTGTTTTCTTAGACCCCTGAGGATTTAGGACTTTCCAAAAACAGTTACACCCTCACCTTATCTACCTAGGAGTTGGGCCCTGGGGACCAAGTAGGTCACAAGGATGTGTGAGGGACAGCTCTGTTGTAAGGCATGGATCTGGCCCAGCTAAGAATCTGGGATAGACTGGCCCAAAAGGATTGACCTTAAATGGCATTCAGCGCATACTCAAACGCTCCAGCTGCACCCTTGAGGAACTGAGAACTGGCAAACCCAGGCCCCCAGAAGGGACTTGTTCAGGATCACATATAGCCACATATATGTATAGGTCACATAAGAAAGAGACAGAACTAGAATTTAGGTCTCCGGGCCCCTCTCCAGTGGCTAGAATGGGGTCCACAGAATGGACCTGTTCAGCCCTTGCATGATTCCAGAGCACTCTTATGTACCACCTGTCATGGTGAATACCGTGATACTGTATTTGTGGAGGAAGGTGGTAGTGTTAGCCCTATTTCACAGGTGAGGAAAGGGCTCTGCAGTGAACTAGTAGAGGAGAGGTGTTGTGGACAGCTTAGGCTGGAATCATAAATATGGATTTGACCACAGCTTTTTACCAGTAGTGACCTTGGGCAGAAGACTACCTTTCTGCATTTGTTTTGTTATTGGTAAATGGGCACCATTAATGATACCTAGGCTAGCAGGAGGAGGAACAGTGTGATAAATAAAGAGCAGGCTCACAGAAAGCTCCCATCTAGCTCAGGACTCCATCTCCTCATCTTACTTTCCTCAAGAGACTTCCCTCCATGCCAGAGCACTCCCAGTCTGCTGGGAAGTGATGTTAGAAAGCAGGGAGGAAGCGGGTGTCAGCTGGAAGAGTGAACCTTGGGAGGAGTGATTACTTTTACTCCCTATTTTTTAATTATAATTCTTTGGCAGTGCTGGGGATTGGACCCAGGGCCTCACACATGCT